>OY735236.1:32491356-32581356 GCA_963457665.1 Thysanoteuthis rhombus | reverse complement strand
CGTCTGTCGTTGGACGTAGACCTTCCCTATTTTCCGATCGCTGTTAACGTACCGAGTTCAGAGTATTACGTGTTTTATACTGCCTTCGATTTGATTTCTAAATTTTGAATTTGGATGCAAATGTTATACGCTTACTTTCATCGTGGGGATCGCAAAACTTACCATGGGCATATTTTGCGATTATATATATAAAGATTGAATAGTTTGGCATCGCATACTAAGATTGTTGGGATGGTTTTCTACAGTAGTATAACCATTGACAGCGTGGCCTTTGTGTGGAATTACCTTCTGGTCTGAGATAGAGTTTTAAGGTCGAGCTGCCTCAACTTGGGCCCTTTAAACCAGGGATTTGCATCCTATGGTTCACCAAGGTAGCACGGATAGAAGCAGAACTCCAAGGTAGTATGATTGCCAAGGGTGTTCTCTTCCTCCGCAGATGCGAGGTAGCTATAGGGAACTGCAGCCTTGTTGTGGAAGTGTTCCGACTGAAATGCTTACCTGTGATTAGACATCAGGACGAGGACATCGTGTAACAGGTAGAGCCGGCCATAGAGTTCTACCGACCCTTTGAAAGAGAAACAGGGTAGTATGACTGCCTGTGACTTCAAGCACGGATCCCTAGGACAGTACTGCTACCCGTAACTTTGAGCATAGATCCAAGGCAATCCAACAGGATGAGGTGGGTGATTATTACAGGGGCTGCTACTCACTCTTAAACGTAACCAACCCGACTGATAAACTGGAGGGGGTCACCAATTCTTTCTCTTTGAGTCGCCCCCTTGTGAGTAAATACCTTTTATCTATACCCTCTATTGACGTTGACATTTAGGCATTTTGTGTAGTAGGTTAAAACTTTTGAATTCGGAAGTTATTTTGTCGTTGCTGCTGCTGCTGTTGTTGTTGTTGTTGTTGTTGTTGTTGTTTTTGTTGTTGTTGTAACCTGTGCGTCCTGGAAATCGAATAAAACGTTCGAGGGGTCCGTAAGGTACAACTTTGTAAAATTACTTCCCTCCCTATTTCATAAAAAAATGGGTGGTTACTTTAGGGACATTCTGTATATTCATGTCTCAAGTTTTTGCTGTTTTATTTTGTTTTGTTTTTTTATTCTTATTATTTTTCAAACGAAATTGGTATATTTGGGAACACCCGGTGTACGTCATTTAACTTCATGAAATTATGATTTATTTTAGAGTTTGCGAGAAAAAGCATGATTTTATCGCTTGGTACTTCAAGTTTTGTTTCGATAATGGTGGCACACGCAAATACTCACTCGCACTCGCCAGAAGCTACATTAGTTGAATAGATAGGTTTGGACAGACGGAGTCAGGTGTGAATGCAATGGATGTATTGTCTATATCAAGTCTTTTATCTCTACAACTAAAATAAACCCGTCCAAAAAGACGGAATTATTTATACATGGATAGACACTAAGGAGCCTCAAGCTATTTTATTAGTTAATTTATTTTTAATAATTCAAGTATCCTAATTTCAAGTTTTTTTTTTCAAGTCTAAACTAAGTCAAGCTGTTTTAATGTTCAGTGATCAGATAAAAAGTCTCAACAGTTTCTATCACGCTAGGGTACCCCCCATTCCTCTCACAGGTGACAATAAAACAAACCACAGGCAAATTGTCCAAGAGATAAGAACCTAGGAGGACCACTACATTAGACTTAAGAAGTGTCAACTCTCAAGAATAGACGAGTTAGAAGGACAAGCCGAAACGTTTCAACAAAAAAAACTATCATAATCATCATCACCACCAGTCTTTTAACGTTTGTCGTTGGACATAGATCTTCCTCAGGATCTGCCACATTTCTCTATCATGGGCGTAGCTGCGCCATAATGGAATCCACAAAAGAATAAGAAATCAAACGAAGAATCAGCCTAGGATGGCAAGTTTTCGGAAGAGCAATCTCAACCTTCAAAAACGAGACGATCCTATTAGTCTTAAAAAGAAGATTATACAACCAATGCATCCTCCCGATAGTCACTTATGATTGAGCTAAATCATGGAACCTAACCAAGGGACAAAGCGGCAAACTGAGAAGCATGCAATGTGCGCATGAGAGAATCATGCTCAACCTCACGCGGAGAGATCACAAGACAGCATTGTATATCAACACTATCAATGTTGAAATAATCTGCCTCCGACGAAATAGGATCCTAGTTTAATTCAGATAAATGCTGATTCCAAGCTCCTCTTTTCATCTTCTCTTAAATTCATCCGTAATAAGAGTACCCTTTAGCTCTCCCTCTGTCTTTTAATTTCTCTCTCTCTCTCTCTCTCTCTCTCTCTCTCTCTCTCTCTCTCTCTCTCTCTCTCTCTCAAAAAACTATCCAAAACAACGCTAGTGTCCATCCCTCATCCCGTTAGAGGTGGCCATAAAACAAACCACGGACACATCGTCCAAGAATTTTTATTGTTATCTTATAATAGGGAAGTAAATCTAACAATGAGATTAGCCCCTCGAGCTCAAACAAATAGATAAAAAGACAAAAATACACTTATGAATTCATTATATGATTAGATGCTATCAAAAAGTGTATGTTTTTACGTGTTTCTGTCTGTCAGAGGAGCATGACCAAACAACTGTATTTTTTTCCAGCGACTGAGTCTTTTAAAACTTTAACCCCTGGGAGCAAGTGTTGGCTTTTCTTTTTTTGAAAATTGAAACACTTCTGGGATTTGTGTGGGAGCTTCAACTTACAGTGTAAGTATTATGCTAAGCTGTGCACTTAATTTGCCTGTAGCATATACGATGTAGTTTCGACATAGAAAACGTTCGTAATGGTTCAGAGATAATGTGTGTTTTGAAAAAAAAAGTTGCATGACAAAAAGAGATAATGTTTATGTGTACGAGAGGGGAAGAGAGAGGAAGAGAGAGAAGAGTGAGAGGGATTGTTTCTCTGTATCAGAGAGAAAAAGAATACGTAAAAGAGAGAGAGAGAGAGAGAGAGAGAGAGGAAGAGGGAGGGGAGATCGTTCCTCTGTATCAGAAAGATGAGAGATACGTGATTACGTACGAGAGAGAAAGAATTTTTACAGGTTCCGTGGAGAGAAAAGAGTTATCTCGTTATTGTGAGGGAAACCATTTTCTTTCTTTCGGAGATCAAAAGTTAGGACATTTTTTCCCTTTTGAGAGTCAAAAATGAGGGGGCACTATTTCTTTTTCAGAGTTCATATGTTAAAGGAAACTGTTTTCACTTCTGGGATCAGAAGTTCGGGAGACTCCTCTCCCCTTTTAGAAGTCAAAAGTGAGGGAGAAAATAGTTCCTTTTTAGGGTCCAAACGTGAACAGAAAATATCTCCCCACTTTTGACTGTAAAAATGAAAGGATTTTTTTTTCTTTTGTGCTGTGAAAAATGGAAGAAAGACCTTTTCTCTTTCAAGGTGTCAAAAGGGAGGTAATTTCCTTCCCCTTTAGAGCGAGTGCAAAACCTTCTCCTCTTGAGAAGTCGACAGTGGAACAAAACCTTCCCCCTTTAATGAGTAGAAAAAGGAAGGGACTTTTCCCCTTTGGGTGTTCAAAAATAGGTATATGTCCACCCGGACATTCTCGATGAATTTTAGCGAAATTTCTCTCGGGGTTGATCCGTGAGCTAAAAGGGAAACTGATCCAAGTTTGGGGATAGGTCCATGTATAGATGACTCCTTGGCATCGTAGCTATACATCAATATAACACAATATCTCCGAAGGTTCTCGAATAATTTCAATTAATTCTTGGGGGGTGTATAGCATAGATTGAGGAAGGGAATATATAGAAAGACAGAATCCATTGAGGTACATGAGATACAAAAAATGTAAAATATTAAACTAATAAAATGTAAAGTAAGTTATCAAGAAAGAATTATGTTGATAAACAATACATATTATATGGGAAATATGAATATCATATATGAATATTAAAGCAGTGACATTTTTGTTCTTGGATATTAAGCGCCATTTCCTAATTTCTCTTACGTAAAAAATAGGGAAAATGACTATTATTCCCTCAAAACTTCTCTGTTGCAACCAGGACAGTATTTTTCATACGTAATTGTTTTTTTTTCTTATTTTATCTGATTAAAAATGTGCAAATTTGCTTATCGTCCAATTGGAGATAAGTAGATTTCAAATTATCACCGTCCTGGTCATAAAAGTAAGGTTCGAAATAAAACATTTGGCATTTTGTCTACTCAGTTATAATCAATAAGAAAAAACTCTCAACCCAGTAAAAAGAGAGTAAATATACGTGGCACAGTGTTTTATTTTAAAATATAAACGTACACATGTGTACATGAAGAATAAGATAAATGAAGTGGCAGGTCTGGTTAGTCACCCAATAGAAATCGTTTCGTGACCAACGACTTTTGGTAGCATACCTTGTTGAGGTTGATCAATTAAAAAATCAGAAAAAGGAGTGATCAAGTTACTCCTCTCAGCTTTTGTAAGTCCCTGGTCACTGAAAAAAGTCTGGATGCTCAACAATGAGGACGGACACATTTCCTGAAATCAATTGATTAGAAACTTAGATTGTAAATTGAACCCAACACTAAAAAAATGCCGCTTTTGGGTTGATCAATTAAGAAATTGGGAAAAGGATGATAAAGTTACTTCTCTCGCCATTCGTAAGTCCGAGACAAATTCAGAAAATACTGGCTCTGCGACGCCCATGATGGAAATATTATGGCGAATCCTGGGGAAGGTCTATGTCCCACAACCGTCGTTATAAGACTGATGATGATGATAATGATGATGATGATGATGATGATGATGTCTTTAAAAGTCTGAATTTTCACAAATAAGCGCAGACACAATCAGAGGGATTTATAAATGTATATAAATACATACATAGCCAGCCAGTTAGCCGGACAGCCAGACCAACTCGAAAACTGAAGAAACCTATGTTTACAGTTTTGAACGTTTCTAATATGAACAAAGATATATATATATATATATATATATATATATATATATATATATATATATATATATATATATGTGTGTGTGTGTGTGTGTGTGTGTTAGCAGACCGACGTAGATATAAATAGACTTGGATAGAGAGACAGACATGAACAGGCCGGCACGGTAGGACTTTAACTAACCTGACACAAACCGTTTGATAATTCTCTCTGATCTCCTAACGGAACCTCTCCATTCCCAGACATTTTTTTCTTTATTTTATCAATTTGGGTTTATTTTTAGAGTTGCACCTGATGTTACGTTCAGCTGCAAAGCAGGTACTTTGCAACGGAAGAAACACTAAGCGTGCTGCACATACTATATCACTTACTGAGCTTTCATGCAGAGAGAAATGGATAAGCTGCTTGTTTTATAGCCAGTATCATCATTATGTGTCTGTCTCGGTTGGTCCATAGTTTTGTTCAGCTTCGGCTTTTCTTTGTAGAAGAAAGGAGAGAGAAATGAAGAACGTTTACAAAAGAACTGGAAAAACAATTGTAAAAAATATATATATATATATATGTGTTTACATCGGTCTGTTTATATCTGTCTATGTCTGTCTCTCTGTTTATATCTATCTATTTATTTCTTTTCTCTTGGTTCATACCTATCCATCTATCTATCTATCTATCAATCAATCTATCTATCTATCTGTTTATATCTATCTATGCCTTTCTGTCTGTTCATATCCATCTATCTATCTATCTATCTATATATCTATCTATCCATCTATTTATCTGTCTGTCCGCCTATCTGTTTATATTGATCTATCTATCTATCGTTTTAGATTTCTTTATCTTGAGATCGATCTATTTATGTCTGTTTATATCGATTCATCTTTTTAGATCTCTGTTTGTTCAGACGTATCTATCTATTTATCCATCTCTCAATCTATTTATCTTTCAATAAATCAATCAATGACTGTTTTGATTTATCTATCTATCTATTTCTTTAGATCTCTCTCTGTTCAGATCACTCTATCTATCAATCTATCTATCTATCAATGTATCTATGTACATGTGTGTGTAAAATCTATCTATCTATCTATCAGTCTCTCTTCATTGCTCTCTCTCTCTCTCTCTCTCTCTCTCTCTATATATATATATATATATATATATATATATATATATATATATATATATATATATATATATATATATATATATCAGAGTATTCCGATCTATCTATTTCAGTCTTTTATCTATCTATCCATCTATCTGTCTGCTCCTGTTAATGCGATTATACTTTGATTTCGCGTTTCTCCTTCTTATGTTACATATATATGTATGTGTGTAAGTGCATGTAAGTACATGTAAGTGCGTGTGCGTGTGCGTGTGCATGCGTGTACTATGAATATGTAAAATATATATATTATACATCCATCAATTTATCTATCAACTGCTTAGATAATTAAAAAAAAGGACAGGTCTGGATAATCACTCAATAGAAACCGTCATATCAGCAACTAATAAGGGTAGCATGCCGTGTTAGGGGTGTTTGATTAAAAAAATGGAGATAAAAGTGATAATTGAATAAGTCACTTATCTCGCCTTTTGTTTGGCTATGATTATTAAGAAAGTCTGAGCAGATATATAAAAAATAAGCATGAATGCAGGTACAAACAGAGCATTAATTTAGCATGAAATTACGCTGCAAATTGAGCCACACACTTAAACCTCATTTGGTGGGAGAATTTTCAGCAACGAAAAAAACAAGGAACTTTTTAGTAAACACAATAAGGGGTAAATATTGAAAATTTCAACCCTCTATATACTCAGATATTTCTGTGCCCGTGATAAATACATACATAAAGGCATAGCCAACCAGCCAGCCAAACCAACTTGAAAACTGTAGAAACTTATTTGTTTGTTTTTGTAACAGTTTTAGTCGATAATTTCTAAATATCATCTGTTATATCCGTTAAAACATTCAATTATATTTTTTTGCAAGAAACCATGATGTTTTAGCAATTATTCTCCTTGTGTGCATCCGTACACACTCGGCTTCTGCCCGATCCATTATGAAGCAGGTATTTGAAAGGAACAATTGTCTGTTGTTTGCATTTAATGAGGCGATGGATGATTATCTACTCATGTCTGGTTATCTCACTAAAGAACTAGTGAAGCGCTAGTTCCACCTGCCCAATTCGTTTCTCAACATAGAGACGATCATCTAAATAAAACGAGTATCTAAACGAGCAATTTTACTGCAGGTGAAGACATGGGCGTCCGCTAGGGGGAATGGCCAATTTTCCCCGACCCCATATCCTTCCAGACCTTCTCACCTGGGGTAAGGGGAATTGGAACAGTTGGAACTTTATAGTCAATAAATGATTATAAGGCTGTGTAGCTGTTTTATATCACTCTAAATTAATGCTCCAATATAAAAAAATGACTATAATTATTCGCTATGTCGTGTCCTTCAAGGGTCAGGTCAAGCGTCAAGAACACCATTTGACATCTGGATCGTACAGTTAATCGAACTTGCTCGCACTACGAATAGCAGGTGGAATACCAATCGTGTAACAGGGTTTCCACTGAGATGTAATTCAAATTTACCCTCCGGCTATCACTTTCGATATATGCCCTTACCTCACTTGGTACTGTGGCAGCGGAAGTCCATGTGTCGAGATCTATTGATTTCCTTGAATAAGTAAATTTGAACACGAGGCAGCTTTTCTGTCCTGCTTGGCAATAATGAAGGCGCGAACTGGCGCGGTTGGAAGCATATAGGTAAGTGCGCTGGACAGAGTTCAAATTATGATACTCACTCTTGTATCCAACTTAGCCATCAGTTTTATGGAGCAGTCAGTTTGGAACTAATTCAATGGCATTGTTGTATAAGACTATGGGTACTCTAGGAGTAAGACATAGAAGTGGACTATCTAACATATACATACATACGTATATATATATATATATATATATATATAGTTGAATGTGGATTCACTGCACAAACTAGCTCATGTTTCTGCCCTCTCTGGGCCTCCAGAGAGGGCAGAAACAAGAGCTAATTTGTGTAGCGAATCCACATTCTACTATTTATTTCCAGCTTTACTCTAAAACAACTTAACTTCAAGAGTAAAAAGTTATATGTATCGAGCACTCTATGAAATAAATCCATTACTTATCAGAATTGGCTTTATATTATTGATATATTATAATATTATGTTGTACTTCTGGCCTGATTTGCACCACATGTAATATATATATATATATATATATATATATATATATATATATATATATATATATATATATATATATATAATTATGATATTGATGAGTGACTGAGTAAAAATGAAAAGATTGAGACGAATGTTACTTCTCAAAATTCTTTGTTATTATCGAGATATTATTAAAATACCTAAAGTAATTTGGTTTATCAAGTAAAATGTAAATAAAGTTTGTAAACTTAGAGAGGGAATAGAAGCAAGGATGTAGGTCGAAAGCTGGGCCATTCCTACGCCAAGACTTCTATTCCCTCTTTGGAATGCCTCATTCATGCCTCTGATGAAGTTTTCAAAGGCGAAATGCATTCATTATTTTCATAATTATCTCGATAATGATGAGAATTTTGAGATATAAGGTTCTCTCAATAATTTCATATCCAAGCTGTCAGTAATCAAAACCATATTGTCGAGTTCCCCTACATCTACACGACATTCATATATCATGATCCCTATTTTTAGTTTGCTTGTTTGTTTCTGTGACCAAGCAAAAACGGCCCATCGTAGTAAAATATTTGTCAACACAATACTTTAGAGAATGAAGCAGTTTCCAGTTTAATCAGACTACTGGTTTCTGCGTGGATCTTGATAGAGTCTAAGTTTAAGGGTTAGTTTGGACTCCGGTAAGCCATCGAAGCTTTTGTAGCTGAGTTGGTGTAGCTGCTGATGCGTTAAAACCAAGTTCCCCTTTGACATGATGTATTTGAGTATCACTGGAAGTTTTTATCTTTAATTATGATCCTCAATGTTTACTCAGTGCTGTAGATTGACGTCCTGAGTTGAGCTGTGACGAAAAAACAACTAACAAATGATGATAAAGATAAACAGTTTTCAAAAAAAAATGATTATAATGATTTAAAGCATTTTAATAAAAATGTTTGATGAAATGAGTATTTTACTGTTACGGCTCATTGTAATTTTTTAGCTAAAAATTGAAAAAGTTGAACTTCAATTGAAAAAGGTCGAACTTCAATCAAAAAAAGGTTGAGCAATTAAAAAGAAGAGTTATTCTTCAATAAAAAAAGATAAAATAGAATAAAAAACGAGGTTGGACTTCAATTAAGATAGGTTGAACTTCAAATAGGAAAAAAGAATGAACTTCAGTTTTAAATAAATGGCGTAGAACACCAATTAAAAAAGGTTGAACTTCAATTAAAAAAATTTTTTTTAAAATAAAAGAGGTTGAACTCAAATTAATATAGGCTGAACTTCAGTTAAAATAGTTCAACCTTCAATTAAAAAGTAACGCTTCCATTAAAGAAAGTTGAACTTCAATTTGATATGTTTTACAAGATATGATATGAGTTTGTAAATTTGAAGAGACACAGTCCTGGTTTGTGAACAAACGAACAGTATAAGTCCCAAAGATAGAGAAACTAAAACCGGTTCACATATTGTCCTTCTTTTGAAGATCTGGCTGTGCCAAAGTTGAAGCTAAATGCTTTTGTGCATAATTTTATGTTTTCCTACACAACAAAGGGGTAATCGCAATCATTGAATCTCAGATATCCGACCATAATATTCAACGTCGGAAATCGTAACCATGTGTTTCTTTTGATTGGTCGTAGAACAATCAGAGGAGTACTGTGTGTTTGTGCTATAGTTTGTACGGCATCTGCCACTTTGGACGATATTTCGCCCACTCCAAGAAACGTTGGGCTCTCCTTTGAAATTCCCTTTTCAATTCGAAGTTCAACTTTTCCAAATTGATTCCAAAATTACTTCGTACATAAACCAAAATAAACATGATGCAGGGGATATCAGGATGGATTTAGACTTCTGCAAGCCACCATAGCTTCCTTACCTATGCTGGTATAGCACCTGGTACATTTAACTAGGCCTCCCTCTGGAAAAGGAGACGTGAATTCGAGTCTCACTGGGAGCTTATTCTCTATTTCCGACCCGTGCTTTCCACTCCCCACAGTAGATTGGTGACCTGAGTAAATAGTAAATGGTCACTGTGCTCAAAAAAAAGTCGTCAGCTTTACACGTAGTCGAATGAAAGCAAAGCACGTAATGTTAGCGCGTGATTTGAATGAACGTACCTGGGGAATTTCAGAGTTCGTTGATTTTTGTAACAGCCAGTATATTTAAATGATATTTTTCAGTGAGAATGATTCCAAAAATGAAAATGCACAAATATAGAAGAAAAAGAAATCTTCAATATTATGTATTTTACAATGTGCCTTTTGGGTCAGCCTTTGGAGGACACTTGGGAGGTTTTTAGACCGTCCCCACTTCCAAGGTTTTGTAAGGTTTGTTTAAAAGCCACATTTGTATAAGTAATTCAAAAAACTACAAATGAAGATCATGTATCATGTAAAAGATGAAGTCATTTCAAGTATCACATCCTGAATTTCGTATTTTTCCATTCCAATGTACACATTGATTATATAGTTAGTTGTATGATATTAACACCTTGACAGTGATTTAACAGAAATTCACTAATTATTTCATGAATAAGAACATATGCTAAAAAAGGGTTCGATAGAGTGAAAATGAACTACAATACCAGCCCAGAATTTAAGATGCAGATTTATGGGCTTAATGTACCAAAAAGGGACTAAATCAAACTCATTGGCTGACTTCACAGTTAGGTTTTAATCCGATAATCCAGCCCCTTTCCAATTCCGTCGGAGTTAGTCAGACGAAATGGGTTCTTTGTTTGACTGGACAAAAAGCTCCATCCGGTATTCAACCTCTTATTCTCTCTCCACCAAATATTCCAAACAGGTCTGGCTAGTTATTCAATACAGACCGTCACGTCCCTTTTGCAGTACGCCGTGTTGGGGGATCAAATGATCGAAAAATCGGGGAAAAACAGTGATCAATGAAATTACTTCTCACACGTATTGTTGGGCAGTGATCAATAAAAATAGTCCTAATTGAAAAAAAATTTTTGATAGTGGTTATTACAGCACCACTTTAGTATAGTAAGCCTTTAGCAGAACAAATTCAGCCTTCAAAAACAAGAATCCTGAAGAGAAGGATATGCAACTAATGCATTCTCCCGAAAGTCACCCATGGAGCTGAAACATGGAACCTAGCCAAGAGACTGACCCACAAATTGAGAACCCTGCAACGTGCACGTGAAAGGATCGTGTTCAACGTCACATGGAGAAACCACAACACAGCACAGTACATCTGGGAGAAAATAGGAGTCAGGGACATCATAGAATCCATTGAAAATCTCAAATGGCAATGGGCTGGCCATGATGCAAGAATGGTAGACAACCGATGGGCATCACAGCTCACGACATGGATCCCTAAAGATCACATGAGAAACCGAGGCAGGCAGAATATGAGATAGAGAGATGATTTAAACAAATTTAGAAAATGCTGGCGTCGCGACGCCCACGATGGAGAAGTAAATCAACAGGGGTTAGATTCAAAGTGAGAATCGAACTCACAAAATAAAGAAATGATTCATGTTTCTTCACAGCATATTTGTGAGATATGAATATATGTAACCCAAGAAGGATTTTAGACTTCATTCTCACACTGTATATCTCTGAAGATGAATAATTTCCATATCTTCTTTTTTAAATTCAGAATCATGAACCCGTTAATAATTCTGAATATTTTCTCTTATTTTGACTTTTTTTATTTCAATTTAAAGAAAACCCTCTTGGGTTACCATCACAAAGTAGACATTGTGCTCGGTAATGATATGGCTTGTGACCATAGATAAGGAAATACCATAGGGTTTAAGCCAGTAGGGGGTGGTTTCCAGTGATGGGTGGTTATGGGTGCCTACGTTTTGTCATGATAGCAAACTCGACGGGAAATTGAACAATTGAGAAATAGCAATGTATATATTGCTGTCATAGCAGAAATACAGTAGAGATGATTCAGTAATAGAAAAAAAAATCTCTTCACCAATAAAGGTAGAAAGTAGAGCTGATAAAATGCAGTCATGTGGATAGAAATTAGATATTAACAAAGTCGCCTTTATCACGGTTGGACAAAACGGAAACGAGACGTAAAGCTGAAAGATTGAAAGACGAGAGAGCCAAGAATTTTATAGGACAAAGGGAAAAAAAACAAGGAAGTCATTTTTTTTCCCTTATATTGGGTAACGAAAAAGATTGTTCTTTGTTTGTCGTTCAGTGACATTTTGTGTTGGGGCGAGATTTATTTCTGTTTGGAGAAAGGATATTTTCTTTGTACATGAAATATGTAGGGCAGTTATTGGAGTAGCGGTAAATTCAGTGCAAAAGAAAAGCACAGTCAGAGGCTTGGTATCCGTCTGGCTACAGAAATCGCTTGAGGGGAATCGAGGCTGGCATCCATTCACCTCAAGGGAGCTCTTAACCCCAGTTTAGAATTAGAGATGTCCGTCTCGTACACTGGTTGTCAACCATAGCTAGAAAGCCTAGTCTACCCAACGTTGAGAAAAACCGAAAACAGGCCTACGTAAACTGGTTTTGAATTAGTTTTTCTCTGAATTTTTGCGATGAGGTATTATTATTATTTCTATTATTATTCGGACTATCCTCATCTTAAGTAATCTAATGGTTCTAGGTTCAATCCCAGTGTGAGACAATAATAACACTACTAAGAGGGGAGTGCAGTCAATATACCGCCATTGCTTAAATAAAGGGTTCGGTTCGTTACTTCCTTACAGCTATCAGATGATACCTGATGAAGGCCGTAGACTACAACGGCCGAAACGTTGTATGAAAAACAACTAGGATGAGGATAGTCCGAATAAAAATAGAAATAATGATTTTGAATTTATCGACAAAACAAAAAATAAGGGGCAATAAATCAATGTGTTGCTACTCACACCTTTTCTTTGGCAGTAACCACTAAAAAAAATTTGAATTTTCAAAAATGGACCAATGTAGTAGGAACTTAGATTGCAAACTGAAACCTTACTGAAAACCCTATTCCGGGCAAATGTTCAAAAACAATGATACGGTTTCTTTCTAGATATAGCATAGAGTAAACATTCAATTTTACTACCCTCTAGCTCTATTGGGGCGGCCTGTAGGCGTGATATATACATACATACATGGCCCACAAACCAGTCAGCAGGCCTAACTTGGCATTTGAGGTTGAAGTGAAATATCATTTCTGTTAGAAGAAAACTTATTTGATATATGTGAGTGTGTATCACGCGCACAGACTGTACCATAAGAGCCAGAAGGCTTCAAATCTGATTTACTCCTTATCAGACCAAGAAAAAAACATTTTTTTTTTCAAATCCCTCCAAAATATTTTTAGTGTGAGTGGGGTGTCAATATGCAATCTGAACTTAATCTAAATTGACCAAGTATTCACGCTAGTACTTTTAAAAGTTTGTACTTTTTATCGATCAACCTTTTCAACAATTTTTTTAATTGATCGTCCCCAACATGCAATAAAAAGACGCTGGTTACATGACAGTTTCTATTGGGTGACTAACCACTGAACGACCGTAGCCATCAAAGATGGTGAAGGGTTCTATCCTTTTTTTCATATTCGCGTGTGTGTTTGTATGTTAGTGTGTTTGTTCATGTTGGTGTGTTCCTGCGCTTTTGGTCATAAATTTGTCTACAGACTTGAAAATTGGCATCAGAACTGCATTACACCCTTTCTACATTTTTTTAGATTCTATTTTTAGGAAAAAAAAAGTGTTTATGACCTTTTCGTAGGCCTTATTTTGACTTCTTCATCAATAACATCTAGATTATCCAAAATCTAGATATTTCAAGATGTTTTTTCTACTCTTCTTTAGATGTTTTCCAGTCGGAATCTCTCATTCTTTTCAAACATCGATTTCAAAACCTTGCATTATGAATGGAAATCCAAATGATCTGTGATTATTTCACCTCGACCTTAAAACTAATAACGCCTTATTAAAAACACGAAGTCTCCGCTACACAAAATTAAATGACTAATAAGTAAGGCCATATGTGTAAGTAGTTATGATGAGGGTCTAGACAAGGTTACGGGCCAATAAAATCAGACGTACAGCTACTTTGATCGCTGGCAAAGAAACCTAACAGCAATAATTACGTATAATACTGGTTATAGGCGGACAGCTTTGTTGAAATTCTAGCGAGGAGTCGTATTTGAAATATTTATTGATTGACCGGCATCTCTCTCTCTCTCTCTCTCTCTCTCTCTCTCTCACACACACACATATACACACACACAATTTTCTCTCTCACACGTACGTTAACACACACTTCCTATCTTTCATTACTTGAATTCATCAATCAATCGATATTTTTATACATTATTGGATATACATATATACATATATATATATATATATATATATATATATATATGTTTCAAGTGTTACATATCTATACACATAAACACATACGCACACACACGCACACACACGCACACACACACACACATATATATATATATATATATATATATTACATGGAACATCCACACATAGCACTGTATCATCAAATTCTGCGTAAAACTTTGGAGGAAATTACATAAATTATAGATGAATATAAATACACACACACACACACACACACACACATATATATATATATATATATATATATATATATATGAGTGTGTATGTGTGTGATGTGTGTATTTATTTAGGAAATGAACATATTTGGTCCGACAAAATGAATTATGAATTGCATTATATATGATATAGGAACTTGTTTGAAATCATCTCCCATTGTTACACGGTTAACATACCACTGAATTTATGCAACGTAAGTAGAATAAACAATTGGAAAAAAACTGAAGCTGCAGCAGGAATCCTAACACTGAAGGGGACGGATAAAAAGTGGGAAAAAATACTCCCTGAGAGGAAACATACCACAAAGAGCTGATTGATTAACAGCACACCGATAAGGAAATTGCCTTACACATCCCAAGTAATTCATGACAAGCGTCCAAAAACCTGCTGCTCCTTTGGTAAATAAAATATATACAGAGAACAACAATTAAATGAGGAAGAAAAAAAAAAGAAAGGACGATAAATTGAATGAAAGGGTTTTCCAACCAGAGAAATAGACACACACCCTATAATGTCCTAAATAAAAATCCAAATATTGTATCTGAGTGTGTTAATGGAAAAGCTTCCTCCCTAGCATGCCACAAATATTGATCACCGTTACAGAAAGCTAGGTAATGACAGAAACTTATCTACAGATGTTTAATTAATCCATCATTCATTTATCTGATTGACAGATTATTTATTCAAATTTTAGAACAACGGATCTTGTGGTTAGTACGTGAGGAGAGGGGTTGAACCTCAATGCAAAAAACAATGCCATGCTTGTGATCATACTGTAGCGAACTAAATCAAACGTTAAGTGCAGCCTTCAATCGTAATCATCGGCGAGAATAACCATCGCTGCTAGTTGTGGAATGAGTATGAGGGCTCGGCGTGCACCATACTTCTTGATTTCTTAGGGTCTTATTTGTCTCAAAACAGCCCCGACATTGTTCTTATAAGAAAGATAACCATCCAACTACTAGGATTCACTTTGCTCATCCTGGACGGACCCATCTGTGATTCCCAAGCATAAATCCGAAATACAGACCTACTCTATACCTATTTCCTGAAACCCATTGTCAACCGTAATCCATAACTGCAATAGCGAAAAAGACACATTCAATTTGCCATTATTTCTTACTTTACGTCGCCAAACATAAATACGAAGCATCCGTATACGTCGAGGTAATGTGAAACCAAGAGATTTTCTGTCTCTAAGTTTTGCTAAGCAAACATTGCAATAAAATTCAGGAATATGGAAAGATCTAAAAAAGTTTTTCCCTTTTAGTTCTGATATTCTATGGCGTAGACTGGTAGAGACAAATCAAGCTTTTGGTGGACTGATCAAACGTGTCTGGATAAACAGTAAGTTCAGTAAAGACACGAACAAAAAGAGTTTATAAAGCCACGGGGCTGTTTACCCTTCTATATGGAGCTGAATCCTGGGTTTTATATTAATGCCATTCCAGACTCCTTGAAGGCCTCCATCAACATTTTATTTGCATCACTTTACATAACGCAGAAGTCCCCAAGTTAGCCAGAACCACCTGCATTGAAGCTATTCTGCCAAATACTAATCTGCAATAAGACAGGCCATGTGGCCAGGAGTGAAGACTGTCGCCTTCCAAAAACTAACAATCGTTCCATATATATATATATATATATATATGTGTGTGTGTGTGTGTGTGTGTGTGTGTGTGTGTGCGTGTGTGTGAGTGTATGTGTGTGTGTGAGTGTGTGTAAGTGTAATTGAATAGTGTTACAAGCATATTCGCTTTTTGAAACTTCGGTTTACGCTGCGTTGAAAAAATGTTTAGCGTTTGTTATGCTTTATGCTGTAATAGGGGCAGCGTTCACTTGCCTCATCTCATCTCTCTCTCTCTCTCTCTCTCTCTCTCTCTCTCTCTCTCTCTCTCTCTCTCTCTCTCTCTCTCTCTGTTATACCCTTATGTGTACCCCCGGACTTTGGGCAAATCAATGTAATTCAGATCAATCGTGTAAAATTTCGGACAAATCAAGTCTATGCCCCCCACCATCCAACCTCTGTTCTCTATGTAAATCAATGATGATTGCTTCTTCGCCTTACGCCATTTCGACTCAGAAAAAGTTTTATAGGAATGCTCTACTTTCGGGTAATGGTTGAAACAAGTAAAAAAAACAATTTTGAATAACCTAAAAGTAATAACGAATTTTCCCTTCAAGATTTCAAAGAACATATTTCATTTCATTTTTTTTTTCTTTTCCCTGACTCAGATATACAGTACAGGTTTATCTATTATTTAGCTTATAACAAGCCAAAGATTTGGCCCCAGGATTAGGAGTGTCATCTTTAGCGCGAATTTTCATTCTAGGAATCGCCAAATGTTTATGACATATATTGTTTACGAGTGTTCACAGACACATCTGCTTTCGTTCGGTGTCGTTATCGACGACGCTGCTTCATTGGTTCTTATTGTTCATAATTTAACACGTTTTTTCTTTTGAATAGATTCGTTCAACTAAAGAACTTATTGGTTTATCGGCAAACTGATAAAATCTCTTGATTAATTTTTTTCTTTTTTTAAATACAAATGAAATCACCAGGATCAGACGTTATTTGTATTCAGATATCAACACGTCTCAAACGAAACAAAATCACACTCTAGTCGTCTGCTTTCAGTCATTTATTTTATTTTATTTATTATTCTACTCATTTGTCGTCTTTTTTTTTTTTTTGATAAATTTATGTCTGTCGCGTCTTTAACATGAGAAAAAAAATTCAATAGGAAGCCATCTTTATTAATTTCTTCGACTTTAGAAATTTGTAGGTTGTTTTTTATGCTCTCCAGTATTGGAGAGCTTCGCGCTGATTTATGTTGCATCGTGAATATGTAGAAACGACTTGAAGATGTCAAACGCAGGAAATGTTATTCATAAAAATATGAATTTATTGAATGTAAATTGAAGCTAAAAACATGATAAATAAATTCCTTTTTTTTTTCCGTTTTCCGTGGAGAGAATGGAAAATAAATGAACACCCTAAACACAAACAAGTCATTCCGATCAGGAATTGCTTTATTTTCTCTTTAGTCGTCGAATAATTCTTTTTCTTGAAAATTCCCCAACTACGAATCTTGCATCAGATAATAAAAGATTAATTTCATTCATTTATTCAAGGAATAACACACACGTATATATATAGACGGATAGATATATAAATATATATGTGTGTGTATGTGTGTGTGTGTGTGTGTGTGTACAAGACAATCAAATATAGGATAGGATGTACAGTGGTACAACAAGGAGTTTGTCGCTTACTAACGAAGAAAGCATTCAACACAACAAATATTCATTTTCAACATAATCTCCTTCCTTATCAATACTTTTAATTCAGGGATCTATATTGATCACATGAATGAAGACTCTAGGTCGAAATTCTACAAGTAACTACGTGTCGGCTACCGAATTATTGATGAACACCTATATATATATATATATATATATATATATATATATATATATATATATATATATATATATATATATATATGTAAGAGAGAGAGAAAGAGGAAGAGAGAGTATATTTACGTGTAAGGCATATATATTTAGTGTACCGGAAAGTAATGTCATTTTTACTCTCGGGAAAGATAAACCATTTTTATTAGGAAATATTCATAATCTAATCAATTCCGTAATTGCCATTGTTATTCAAACAATTGTCCATTTCGGAACCACTTTTCCAATCCCCTCTCTGTAAAAATGAGCTGGCTTTGATTTGAAGAAGTCTAATAGCCCCTATTTGACCTCATCAATATCTTGGCGTAGGAACTGGGATCTGATCCAGATATTGCCATTGATTGATATGTTTGGATATGTAATTTATTTCTTGTTCCCCCATAACGAGTCGATGAATATCGGTTCAGCGAATTGTTGCAGGACTTTGAACGTTGATCCCTGTTTTCAACCGCAACTGCGAATTGAACTCAAACCCCCTTCGTTTGTTGACTTTTCCGATCCGTTGAAGTTGTTCACCAGTCATCATCATCATCATCATCATCATCATCAGTCTTTTAACGTCCATCGTTTGACATAGACCTTCCCCATTATTGGCCACAATTCTCTATCATAGGCGTTGCAGAGCCAGTATTCCCTGAATTCGTCCAGTTCATCTCTTTATCTTGTATTCTGTCGGCCTCGGTTTCTCACGTGATCTCTGGGGATCCATGTTGTGAGTAGTGATGTCCATCGGTTTTCTCCAGTAAATCATGTTAAATTCAGTTTTCCTGGTAGTTCTTCATTAGTTTGACGAGGATCTGCCTCAACATCTGAACGCAGAATGGCGTTGTCCAACTCAATGATGGGCATCGTAGAGGTCGAAATTGCCCGATTGTAATTTGGCGAAATAATGTTGGCATATTTCCAACTTCATTCACTTTGTGTACAATGATCAAATTTCCTGAACTTTACAGCACTGCGTACTGAATGGAAAGGTAACGCGATTTTTTATGCAGTAGATGAAAATCCCTACTTTATTAAAAAGTTTAATAGAGAGAAAAAGTCTCAAGGTTCCTTTATTTGAACCTGAATGGTAAAACAAAGTTCTAGCTTTCCTCACCACAGATCGTCTTAATTGTCACTGGTTGTTTTATACATATGTCAGAACATGGTGTGCTTATTTGACCAAGTGATTCGCTACGTGTACTTACTAGGTCATCTGATTTGTGACATTAAGTGTCTCCATTCAATCACGGCTTGTTTATTCAATATGAGAAGAACGTCCTTTGATCACGCAAGCCATGGCCCTTTTACCCAATCCTCGCCTCCAAACATACTGCTGTACACGGAGCCAAGCACAAATGCATACACATTTTTAAGTCTACTTTGTAAATATCTTAATCAGAAATCTATTCAATTTTCTTTGCTAATTGAATCATTTCAAACGATTTATGGAACAAAGGCCAGCGAACAAGTATGTCTCTTCAACATCAATAGAAACGCTTACTTGACTTAGAAAATCAATCTATGAACCATTCTTCTCATTAGTACAGTTTCTTTCCAGTTTTCCACGGGAGTATTGCAGATTTTGACACTACGCGAATGCACTGACTTCCAGAAAACAAGATTGAAAGAGGAAAAACATCTTCACCCGAAACGAATCGCATCTGGCAACCACGCAGCAGGGACCTAACAGCTACGTTGGGAGAAACTCTCCTGTGAGGTTATTCAACCGGTAGTGGAACACCACTGAGTGAGCTTGTGTATTGTGTGATTGTCACATTCACAAGATGCAAGTCTCGTGCAGGATCTTCGGCACAACGTTGCATCAACCAAGTCTGTCAGCAACCCCCAACCAACCTAAAGTCCACATTCGGTTCCCTGGATTTTCTAGCTTTTGCCATAGCTAAAACAATCGTTAAAAAGTTTTTTCGGACCGTGTTCGAGATTAAGGAGAGTGCAATGAGGCAGCTGGAGAGATGGTCACAGACTCTTCCAAAAGGTGGAAAGTACTCTTGGATAAGAATGCAAGGTTCCAAGAAGAACACTTCGAAGATGACTAAGGAACCATTACCCTAGGTAAGCTATTCTTTCATTGATAATATGCAGCTGGATACTTTCCTGACAAATCTCGTGATTTTGTAAACATGCATGTACAGATCTGTTGTTTCTTCGCTTTTTGATACAAGTTTGTTGTTGTTTTGGCGCTCCGATTTCGCTGGGATTGTGATTAATCAATCGGGTAACATCTGGGAGAAACAAAACGAAAAAAACTGACATCTCTGAGGGATATTATGAATCACCGCGACCAAAATAGGCTTCTCTTTTCATGCAGTGGTGGTAGTGATGGTAAAATTAATTTGCCCCGATGAAAATGCTACCAGTATGGTTTGAATAGTAAATTCATGACTTGAAGAAGAAGAAGAAGAAGAAGAAGAAGAAGAAGAAGAAGAAGAAGAAGAAGAAGAAGAAGAAGAAGAAGAAGAAGAAGAAGAAACGTGTCTGGTTAGTCACCCAATAGAAAACTGTCACGTGACCAATGTCCTTAAGCAGTGTGCTGTGTTGAAAGGCAATCAATCAAAGGAATTGGGAAAAGTGGTGATCTATGAATAAGTTATTTCGTCTCATTTTATTGGGCAGTGATCACTAAAAAAAATGTATGAATTTTCAAAGGACAAGTGTGAATGCTACCGGACACAAATTAAGGGATCATTTAGGAAAAATATTACATTGCAGATGCACACACACACACACGCGCGCGTGAGCTAAAAACCTTTTTTGGTAGAGAATTAAAAAAAACTGTTTCACCTACTCATCGAAGGGAGCATGTGGATAAGATTTCAAGTTTCTACAACGGTCAGTTAGGGCAGGATGAGTTCCCGGATACATAGATACATTGATATATAGTTACATGATTATCCATGCGTTATTCCTATTTGAAACTCTGTTTGAACTGACACACCTTTTTTATTTGAATAAACAATTAAATAAATAGGCTGCTGTTTATTCTATTTACACTGACAAAGCCATGAAGCATATTCACAGAGTAAGAACGGCAAAGTCGGTTCAAATAGAGTTTCAAATAAAAATAACCCATATATAATTATTCTTTTCGATTTTAAATCAATTTCTTTATTTAGCAACGTATATATGTCAAGAGACATGAATAACCTAAGACCAATAAAAAAGCTTAAACCGGTCTGCTGTTGGTAGTGGTGATTAAGAGGATAATGAAACTGATGTGAAAAGAAAAAAATTATCAGAGAATTAAACTGGCATCTAACCGGAAGAGATCCAACCAAGCGTGAAACGATTTACACTGATCACCCTACCCCAGTGGTAGACAGTTTGCTTCCAGTCTGGTGGGCCGTGGCTCAATCAAACCACCATGCCACAACAAATACTTTCAAAATGGTATTCATTGCTTTTTCCGCTAAGTAGTCAATAGAAAGCCCAGGAATGAAAAAGCTCTCCTGTCAAGACCAAGATCACGTTGGATATACCGGTTCAGGTGAGATCACCGAAGTTGACGGTGACTTTGGGGGAATACCAGGTGCTGTAAGCAGAATGAAGCTTTGACAAGCTTGGTAAGCCAGAAGTGGGTCTCTCTAACAGTTACCCGTGAGTACCTAACTCACTGCGACATCCTTGAAGTGAGTATTTTCTATATTCTGTCGGCCTCGGTTTCGCATGTGATCACAGGGGATCCATGTCGTGAGTCGTGATGTCCATCGGTTGTCTGACATTCATGCAACATGTCGTGCCCATAGCCATTTAAGTTTTCTAATTGATTCTATGATGTTTTTGTATCTAAATTTATCTCAAATAGAATAAAATTCCGGCTTGGTAGGTCTAAAATGACCTGAGAGATCCCAAAAAGCACTTATGGGGAGTTTTCAGGTGATGATTAGTGGCGTATTTCTAGTTTGGGCCCCTAGAAATGAGTCGCCCGGAGACACACATACACACAGATGAGTAAAGAGAGACGAATCTGCAGCTATTTTGGCTGGTTCATCCAGCTGGTCATTTGTGGGACTACGCTGATTCGATGTATGAGTAATTGATGGAAGAAAGGAAGGAAAGGAGGAAGTAGGGAAACACAAAGGAAACGGAACAAAATGGTTAGAGAAAAACAGAGAGACTTGCAGAAAAGACCAAAGTAAGAGGAAAGGAAGGAGATAAGAAATAAAAGAAAACAGAGAGAAAGGAAAAAAACAATGGAGGGAAGGGAAGAGGAAAGGAAGGAAGGAAGAAAATAGAAAAAAAGCAAAAAGAGAAGACAGAAAAGGAAGAACGAACACAACAGCGGGGAGCTCGAATGAAGAAGAGAATGGAAAGAGAAGGAAGAAAGGGCGTAAGAGAAGAGGGAAGATAGAAAAGAAGGAGAGAAAAAAAGAGGAAAAAAGAAAGCTCAAAAGAGGAGAAGAAAGGACGAAGGAAAAAAGAGGAGACCAAAGAAAAAGAGACATGGAAGAAACAAAAAAAGGAAAAAGAGAGGACGAAAGAAAAAAAGAAAGGACGGGGGGGAAGAAAGAAACAAACAAACAAAGGAAAAAGAGAGGAAGAAGGAAAAAAAGAAAGGAGGAAGAAACAAAGAAAAAAAGACGTAAAAGAAATTAAAAAAAGGAAAAGGAAAGCAAGAATAAACCTTAGAGGAGAACGAAGCCCAAAACGTAATTGAGAGGGGGCTATTTGTAGACGCCCCAACTGGACCCGAGAAAGCTTTATCAATCGTAGAGCACAACATTTCTGATGACAAATCTCATTAAATATCAGAGGATTCTCTCGAAAAGTCAAACACCGGACCCCTAATCCTCCTAAATCTCAAGCAATACTTCTAAAGGCAGCAATAATTCAAAGAGAAACAATGATCCTACGTAGAGTGCACAGATACTACGCTAGTTGATCAATAAATCACAAGTTTCATCTATGAGTCTATGAGTAAATTATCTACCGGGTCTTTGATACAATAGTCGTCTTCCGATAATATCGCAGTAGAGGTGCCGGTGGCCGAGAGATTAGCATCATGAAAAATGAAATCGGCGAGCCATGTTCGATTTCCGACTGAGATATGCGTTCACTTCGCTTTAATTCCCTTAGGGAAAAGAGGAATAAGTTTCTTCTCTTCGGGTACTTGTCATTCCGTTTCATGTATGACAAACATCGAAGACTTAAGCAGAAAAAATTGTGATGTGTAGAGCCCATGGAGGTATCGATGAAGCTGTAGATAATGAAAAGACACCAGGGTAAGTAGGTCTTTAAGAGACAGCTACCAATGAAGTATGGAGGCCGATGACGAAGTCCCAGCTTCTGTTTTCTGCGCCCGTTTTATGCAATTTATGCATGTCCTAATTCTAGATCAGAACTTTTATGACCACTCTGTTGGTCGGATGTTAGTCAATCCTAGTCTCACAGAACAGATTGTATTCAATTACCCGCTAATTGCGCAGTGAAATATGACCCACAGAAGAGTTTTCTTCACTCTTTGTTCGTTTCGGGAATCGAACCCAGCACCTACTGCACGTGAGAGAGACGCGCAAGCCATAACACTATCCTGACAGACCTCTTTACTTTTTTTTTATCAATAACGTCTGCATTATTCATTCTTGGCCACTGGCAATATTTTTGTTCTTGATTTTCAATGCTCGATATAAATATGAAATGATAAATCTTGCTGAATCGATTCAGGTGAAAATAAAATGCAAAATTAGGTGTTTATTCATATTCTATTTTTTCCTAGTTCAAGAAATGGCTGAAGCTGTGCATGGGGCGGTTTATGGTGTAGCAGAGAAACAGCAAAGTCAGTTGAGGCCGATATAAAAACCCTTGTCTACTAGATATATTTGGTTTAAATGCAGTCGTATTTTCCCCCAGGTCTGTATTTGATCCGTCTCTATATACGTGAAGAATGGAAGTTTCAACGTATTTATCTATTAAATGCTATCCGTGGTATCATAAGTTAAATGAACTGCTGGTTTTACGATTTCATGCAGAGACAAATACAAAAGGCTTTGGAATTGCATACATATGGAGGAAGTTTGAACGCGCGCTTATAATGGACAGCTAAACCAGTTTCCACACGACGGAGCGGTCACCAGATGAAATTATAGCAGTAAATGTATGTATATATGTACGTATGTATGTATGTATGTATGCACACTCCTTGGCAAAACAAATGAGCCAAGCACTTTCCATCATATAACAAATCTTAACACCATAGAGAATATATGGGCATATATTAAGGCCGAACTGGTTGGGAGATAATTTGGGAATAGCAAGAAGCAGTCAGACATGAATCGAACAAGGTGCGTGAGCTTCTGAGTGTGTGTGTGTGTGTGTGTGTGTGTGTGTGTGTGTGTCTGTGTGTATCTGTGTGTGTGTGTGTGTGTGTGTGTGTGTGTGTGTGTGAACTAAGCATAAATTGTTGCTAATGATAGAAAGTACGCTTAAATTGGACTGGTGCATGCCTTAAACATATATAGAGAGAGAAACTGACAGACAGACGGACCGATATATATATATATATATATATATATATATATATATATATATATATATATATATATAGAGAGAGAGAGAGAGAGAGAGAGAGAGAGAAATAGATAGATAGAAAATACAAATCAGGAATACAATATGGAATAATATAATATCCGATGTGTGATTGGTTTATTTCATAAACTGCTCAATACATTCAGCTTTAAACATCAAGTTCAGTTAGAGTAGTGCTTAAAATATGACGATATAAAAGTTCCGTTACACAAACACGTTTGTTTCTGTTCTGTTTTGCCAAACTTGTGTTCGTATAACGAATCCTTTACTTCATCATATATATATATATATATATATATACACAGTATATGTGGTACAAATCAGGCTAGTAGTATAACATAACATAATAATATATCGATAGTATAAAGCCACTTCTGAAACGTGGTGGATTTATTTCATAGAGTGCTCGATACATACAACTTTTTCCTCATGTAAAAGTTAAGTTGTTTTAGAGTAGAGCTAGAAATAAATAGTAAAATGTGGATACACTTCACAAACTAGGCCCGTAGAGGGCAGAAACATGAGTTGAAACATGTGTAGCGAATCCACATTCTGCTATATATATATATATATATATATATATATATATATATATATATATATATATATAATAGGGAGTGAATTAGCTGCACAAACAATTTGTGTTCCTACCCTCTCTAGGCCTCATCAGGCAAATCTGATGATAAACCATTCGCCTGGTGAGGCTCAGAGAGGACAGAAATATAAACTTATTTGTGTAGCAAATCCACTTCCTATTATATATTTTCAGTTCTACTCTAAAACTACTTGACTTTCGAAGTATAAAGGTAATTGTATCGACCACTCAATGAAATAAATCCATCACATATCAGACATTGCCTTATATCATGCTATGTTGCTAACCTGATCTTTACCATATATATACATATATACATATATACATATATATATATATATATATATATATATATATATATATATATATATATATATATATACATATATATATATATATATATATGATACGAGATTATCAGTTTCAATAAATTCATTTTACGACGGTTAAAAGCAATCTGCATCTGTCTGGTGACATTTCTACAAATATGACCCACAGCAACTGGGTGGACTTAAATTGAAATGTCTCATTTTACTGATTTTACATAACTATCCCCTGCTTTACCAACACTGAAGATGTCAGACCTTTCCGTTGTAGTTGCAGCTTTTTCGCTTCGAAACATGTTCGGAAGGACTCTTTGTAAACTGTAAACTACACCATATACACCACACACTCTGGCTCTGTTTCAACTTTTTACTGTACAACTATATATATATATATATATATATATATATATATATACAAAGATGGGACTATGCTAAGATAAATAGATAGATGGATAGAAAGGTGAGAAACATCCTCTCGGTGAAAAAAATATCCTAACTTTTTACTAAACGACCCTCTCGATTTATTTCTTCAGTCCGACTTGCTACTCATTCAATCAAATCTATTCGCTAGCCTCGATCTCGAGGTTAGCATCGTACGTCACTTTCAGGGCAGAAACTGTTTAGTGAAAGGTCACTTCCGGTCGACTTGCTGCCAAACGGAACAAGCATTCAGTAGTTTCGATTTGGCGTGATGGGAGTGCGGGGTCGCAGGAAACTGCTAAGCAGTGCCGTGTTGGCGGACAAAGCGTGCGTAAAACGGCTCGCCAACACTTCGATCGACATGATTGTTACTGATCGAAGAAAAGATCGCCTTGAAAGGGAGAGAAAGAGAAGAGAATAAAAAAAAAAAAAGGCCAAGTCGATTTGCCGTTCCAAATCAAATCAGAGTAAATGGAGCTTGATTATCGAGCAGGAAATAAGCAGACAACCGCTCCGGTTATAAAGCAACGGCGTTGACGAGCTTGTTTGATCTCTTTTTATCGCATATATGGGACACGTGGATAGTTTGATCGAAACGGGATTGACAAGTCGAGTCTGCCGATAAACAAACATATCTTGACACTCAGGTACGACCGAATGTACGTACTGGTAATAGGTGCAGTAGCCCAGGGCACCAAGTGCCGTGGGGGACGCGTCATTTATCTGTAGGACAGTGGGACTTTTCAAATGCAAACGGAATAAATGGAGAAAATGAACCTATCAGATTATTCGCTCAAAATAAAATGTTTTTAGGGGGCAGTTATCACTAAAAAAAAAAAAATCTTGGTTTTCAAGAAAAAAAATGCAGATTCAAACAAAGGGATCAATTTAGCACAAACTTACATTGCAAATTGGACCCCTCGCTAGAATCTATTTTAGTGAGATTTTTAAAAAGACAAAATACTTTTTCTTCACATAATGAGTGAATGTTCGAATTTTTAGTCCTTTAGACATATTTTTGCGGTCTGTAACCGTGATAAATACACAGACAATCAGTCAGCCAGCCAGATCAGCTTAAAAACTGAGGAAACTTTTCTTGACAGTTGTGTGTGACAGTTTCTAAAAATCCCTGACGTGAAGTCTGATTTTCAGGAATATTTGATTGTTAAATACTTTATGCTGTAGTAAAAACTAAGAGAAACAATCGGCAAATGATATTTCCATGACTTTTAAAGGGCGCCGAAGTCTAACTTGCCCTGGGCGCCTGGAGCTCTAACATCAGCCCTGAATACAAGGTGTCGGTAAAAATTGTACACTTATTATTAGACATATTCAACGCTTTATAAAACACATAGTTTGACACGTTAATTTCTACCATGGTTAACGCGACATACAGTGCGGCAAAATAAGCATTTCCTTTACTCTGTGCGTTGCCATAACTATTTATACGAAAAGAGAACCGTGGAAAGTTGGCACGAGTGCTTCCGAAGGAGCCCTGGATTAACCATCAAGCAAATGAGTATCAAAAGAGAAGGGACTCCACAGCTTCCTTGCGATTTCCCACGTTAAATAGATTAAATTGTTCAAATTGTTCAACAGTAGAGTTTCAATTTGATGTATAAAGCTCCTCTATTCAGGGTTGAGCATTCTTTAAGTGAGGTAACTCGTTCATGGTAAACATTATGCAATGCTCTTCCATAGGAATAGAACACTCTAATGGATGGGGAATTTAAGAAGCTAAATAGATATAGAGCTTGTATTCAGCCTTACTGCTCTCCAGTTCCGTGGCCCAGTCGTAGGATACCGGCCCCCGGGTCTGAAACTGAAGATTTCAATTTTACCTCGTGGTACTGAAAGGGATAATAGATTGTCACACTGAAGAGTTGCAATACAACGAAACAGCTGTCTGTGGATGCCACAGAATATATATATATATATATATTTATATATATATATATATATATATATATATATATATATATATGATTCAAACTGTTCAATCCTCCACGAATACTATTATAGAACACTGGTCATTATGCAAAAGTTTCGTTGATAAATATTTGGTTTATTGAAGTAGTATATTTTTGTGGAAATACGTATTTTTTTCTAACCTATTTTGATGTGTTTTGAATTGATATAACCACAATTTTTTCAGAAATGTTTCTTTTTCGAAAATCTTGTCAGTTTAGCACTAGGAGACCTGATGTGGCAGGGGTACCATTTAGGGGGTTTGCTTAAGGCATCAAGCGACTTTAATTTGGCCCTTCATTTTACATACACACAGGCACCTGCATTAAACTCGCGTTTAGGTCAACCTTTTTTTTTTCTATTTCAGAGAAAAGTTGATTAGAGCATTGTTCTACACGTTACCTATACGCCTGTATAGGTCAAACTCTTGTAGGAGATTCTGAAAGTATCCAGCAAATTTGATATAAACGAGCACACAGTCTACCTGGGGCAATTGCACCTTAATTCTTTTAAAGTACACCCTATAGGCGTATACCATATTTAATTGTGCTCAATATACTCAGAAACCATACGCAGCATGTCACAAGATGTATATGTTTGTCGCGTGTCAGCTAACGTATCTAGCATTACATATGTGACGTATATTCCCGTCTGAATCTCGTAAAGGGAGGTTTTGCTACTACTAAACATTTCCCTCAACTATATATCGTATTTATTACCGGGTTTCAGTCGCTGTGCTGTCAAGCTTCTTTTCTATGTGGGCAACAGCTCGTCGCAAACAGATCTTTACTACTGATTTCAGTTCGATACTTACTGAGCACCCAGCACGTGTGGTCTTGAAGCAAACTAAGTCAAGACTAGTGGGTAAGTCCTGTATACTATGACTGCCGTAGTGAGTTCGATGATTACCAGTTGCAACCTTATGTAACAGTATACAGTATGAATAGATACAGAAATGTAGACCTTTTTTCTGTATAAAACATATTGACTACTTGAGCACTTTTCAGTAACAGACATGGAAATTTTATATATATACATGATAATTAATATTTGTGTAATCCACAGACAACTGTTTCGTTGTATTATAACTTTTCAGTGTGGCTATAGACTATCCAACATCCAGTACCACGAGGTAAGATCGAGACGTTCGCTTCAGATCTAGAGGCAGACATTTTATCCCTGTCCCACGCGGAACTGGAGTAGGACCGAACTAAGCAATGCATATTTACTTATGCAGAATTCCCCGTCTACCAAAATGCTCTATTCCAGAGTTGGAGGATATATATATATATATATGTGTGTATGTGTGTGTGTGTGTGTGTGTGTGTATTGCGTTATATCATGTTTAAACTGTATTTAAAATGATCTGTTATTACACAGTAATAGAATAATAGAATTAAAGAAATAAGGCTGCGACAGGATCCTATCGGCCACAGCTTTGATTCATCGTGTAATAACGGGAGATCATTTCAAATAGATTTTCAATATAATATAGTGCAATTTATAATTCATCTATCGGATCATATATCCATTTCTTAATAATGAAAAGAAGAATATATATATATATATATATATATATATATATATATATATATATATATATATTGACGCCTAAAAGTTCAGGGGATTCGCCCATCAACAAGCATTACATAATCGACCCCCTAGTTTCCACAATTTTATAGTCTTTTGCTGACATAGTTCTGCCTACAGGGGAATTGGCTATCAAAAAAACATTTCCCGCCACTTTTAGTGCCCACTGCTCCCTTCCAAATATTCATTTGTTTGATCTTTTAACATTGCCTCAAAATGTCTACTGCTCACAAAGAACCACGTTCGGCCAGCAGACGCCATTCTGATTCTTTGAACTTTTCGATCTATCTATCTATCTCTTTCTCCTTCTACTCACTCTCTCTCTATCCTCCCTCTCTCTCTCTCTCTCTCTATCTCTCTCTCTCTCTCTCTCTCTCTGTTTCTTTGTCTCTGTCTTTGTCTTGCATATGTATATAAGTTATTAAATGGGTGTATGATCCGACAGAATGATTTTGAATTGCATCATATTGTATTGAAACTCTTATTTAAAATGATTTTCCGTTATTACGAGGAGAATGTATCACTTGGCGTAGACAACGTGAATGGGATAAACAAAAAAAGAAAATCAACCTGCGACCGATAGAGTAGCCAGTTTAACGTAGCGTTGCACTTACTATTCAGTTAAACAGTCGCCGGTGATGCAAAGCCCCCCAAAACTGTTTAAACTCCAAATCATCAGCTTTGATTGTTCACTGTCTATATCTGCTCTATTTGTTTCTTTCAATGCAACAGTTAGTTATATTGAGAAATGAATATATGATCCGATGGAATAATAATAAATTGACGTGATTGGGGCGAAAGTCGAGCTCAGTGGATGGGGGGGCATGGATAGTCAAATACAAATACATTTTGATTTTTTTAAAAAGAGGAAGCAATCTCTTGATTCCTGTTGGTAAAGTCAAGAAATAAGAGGAAGCCCCTCTCACTACGTATTCTATTAAAACATGTTTTATTTATAACTTCCTGTCCCTGGTGTTATGTAATCATGCAAGTACGTGTAGGTCGTTCTGAAGCTCCAAATATTCGCTGTGAGCAATTTTCAATTGGCTTAGCCAAGATAAGGTATTACATAACAGAAAGCTATGTTCTAGATATACGTTGAAGTTACTGGATGTGAGTATTCATGTGGCTAAAGGCTGATACTATGGAACAGTTATTCTCAATAGGGGTAATGTCGCCTCTAAACCAAAAATAGCGGGGGGAGATAGAGAAACCCTTCTTTGAGCGATTCAGAACTAAGGCGTCACCGGTTCTTTCGACGTGATATGATAACGAACTTGAACTCTGGAACATATTTTCATGTCGGACTTCGTAGGAACATTGCAATTGAAAAATAGTAACCGAACTTATATTTCTTTATGATATCGCAAAGCTGGAGACACGCACAAAGAAAGCTTGCAGCATTGAATGAAGAATAATGGATGAAATCGTGACCAAGGTGGCGCTGAGAACATGTGACTTGAGGCATAACGATTACTTTTGGCGCGAACCGGATTACCTTACGGTCTACTTATCATTTCACTCATTTTCAGATTACTGAATACATTTAGCAACTGTGGAAGGAAATGAAAGGAAGAAGGGGAATGCTTTCTTACAGAAAAGTCAAGGAAGTTCATTGGCTATGCGTTCGTCCAAATAATAGTACGTTCTAGATGGTGATAGTGAAAGAAGAAAAAGAAAGGAAAGAAGGAGGAGAGGAAGGAAGGAAGGAAGGGAAAGAAAAGACAAAATAAAGTAAGAAAGAACGAGAGAACAAAAGACCGAAAGAAAAAGGAAACGAGAGAAAGAAAGAAAGGAAGAACGAGAGAAAAAACGAGGAAATGGACGGAGAGAAGTAGAGAAAGGAAACGGGAGAGAACGAAAGAAAGAAGAAACAGGAGATAAAAGACAAGAGAAAGAAAGGAAGAAGAATTAAGGAAAAAAAAACAAGAGAAAAAAAGAAAGGAAAATCAAGGAAAAAAAGACGAGAGAAAGAAAGAAAGAAAAATTATGGAAGAAAAGACGAGGGAAAGAAAGAACGAGATGAAAATGACAAAAGAATGAGAGAAACGAACGGAGGGAGGAAGGGGGAAGAAAATTGGAAAGAAAAAGAGGGGGGGAAGACGTAGAGAAATAGAGAAATGAGGTGGGAGAGAGAAAGATCGAAAAAGGGAAGAAGATACAATTAAAGAAGAAAGTATACTTTTAAAAAAAAGGGAAAAATCAAGGATTGGTCAGTACATTGAAAGATTAGTTCAGCAAGCGACTGGAAAAAATGAATTAAAAAACAACAAATATTTCAAAATCAAGGAAGGAAGAAAAGAAGGAAGTAGAATGAGGGAGAAAGAAAGAAAGAAAGAAAGAATTTTTTTAAATTGATGAAAAAAGAAAAAATATGATAGACGTTTAGAAGTTGACTGTAAAAAAAAAAAACGAGAAAAAGAAGGAAACGGGAAAGGAAGGAGAAAAAGTAAAGAAGGTAAGAAAAAAATGAAAGAGAAATCGTGAAAAAACCGCAAAAACCAGCCATGAAAAGCGGCTTTTTATGACTTTTCATCAATACCAGTTTGTTTAGGTTTTTTGTTATGCCTTTTTTTTCCTTTTCAGATCAGACGATATCTGATCTGAATGTATATTCAATTATCACAAAGAATTCTATTCTAACTAACCTACAACCAATTCGTTGAACTCAAAGCGTAGGGGGAAAGTAATTTGTAGCATATTAAAATAATAATTAGAGCGAAGAAAGTTCAAGTAATTTTCCTTTTCGATCATATTTGTGATATCAAATGGACAAACCACTTAAGTCTATTACTGACACGCATGAGCGTCCACTACCACTTTTCTGGGGAGGTATATATTCCGAGGATGGGCTGAGGAATAGGCATATATGCCCAGGGGGGCAAGGGGTATATTTGGAACCAATGAAAAAAATGTCACGTTGGCAAACTTAAACGGGTTAATATACTTTAGTCGAACTAATAAGCGTAACTAACGAGAGTATTTTTCAAGTTTGTCTACGTAAAAAAATTCTAGTGTATATCTCAGTGTCAACACTGTTACACGATAGGCATTCAACCCGCCATTTGTAGTGTAAATGAATACGACTCTATATATGATCTAGATGTCAGTTGGTATACTTGACCACAGGTGGAAATACATGTCATGGGTCTTTTCAAAAGGGAATATTAGATCAGGCTTACATAAAACAATTATACTATGCAATTATCGTTTATTGACTGTAAGGTTCCAACTTCCAAACCCTTTGACTTCGGTGAGAAGTCCTGATCAAGGAGAGGGAAGATGCGCCGTTTGACCCGCCCTACCATACTGAAACGTCGGCGTTTTAAATGCTATAAGTTTGAAAGCCAAATTTAATGTATAAGTTTGAAAGCCAAGATAGATATCAAACAACCGCTGGACCTCAGGATCCACAACATGGATCCGCAGATGCCGTATGCAAAACCGTGGCTGGCACAATAAGAGATGCTGAGACGAACACAACAAGTTCAGGAGGTATTGGCCCCACGACGCCCATGATGAAGATGTCTGGTGAATCTTGGCGAAAATCTATGTTCAACTAAAAGGCTGCTGCTGATTGTGGTGAGTTTATGTCCCTGGGGATGGGGATGGGTATATTTGCTAAAACAGGGGACCCAACCATATTCTGCATTGCCAACCATTTTGATATCGACCATATTTCTGCCGACAGTCGACGTGGTTTGAGGGGTAATCACTACCGGAATATAGGCGATAAGTCTCTTAAAAGTCAGGAACTTAGCAATATTAGTTGTGATAATAGTATTAACTTATAAGTGATGACTGCTAATCACAGATTAGTGTGTCACTTAACCATTATACGCTATCGTTTAGGGAGACAGGAGTGAATAGAGAAATATATATAAAATATTCAACCAAAAAGTCTTCCAATCGGAAACAAAAGACGTTGAAAATACTAAGATACACGATGAGGATCAGACTCACTCTACTTGTGAATTGGTCTGCAAAACTAGCTTGCTAACCACTGCGCCACAGTTAACACCGATGACGTACCTATATCAGTTGTTCACAATAGAGCATTGCTACTTGACTTCGCACATTACTAAGAGACATTTCTCATCGAAAGCCCCCTGGAATTCAACAGAAAAAATCAGCTTTTTGTGTCCGTCGTTGGACATAGACTTTCCCTAAGATTCGCCAGATCTTGCTATTATGGGCACCGCAGAGCCAATACTTTCTGAAGTTGTCTAGTTCGTCATTCCATTTAATATCCTGCCAGCAGAAGTTTTACATGTGATCATTGGGGATCCATGTTGTGAGTGGTGATGTCCATCGGTTGTCTACCAGATTTTGCATCATGACCAGCCCATTGCCATTTGAGTTCCCAAATGGATTTCATGATATCCCTGACTCTTGTTTTTTATACTGTGTTGTATAGCGATCTCTGCGTGTGATGTTGAGCATGATTCTCTTATGTGCATGTTACATGGTTCTCAGTTTGCAGGTCAGTCTCTTGCTTAGGTTCCATGTTTCAGCTCCATGGGTGACTATCAATAGGTTGCATTAGTTGTAGACCTTTCTTTTTAAGATAAATAGGATTTACTTGTTCTCAGGGGTCGAGCTTGGTCAACTAAAAGCTGACCATCTTAGAAGGATTCTTCATTTGATTTTTTCTTTTTTAGATGAATTCATGGATATTCGATGGCTTGGGTAGATGTCGTGGTCTACTTTTTTCATCTCTGCTTTTTTTTATTTCGTTTTTTGTGTCTTAGTCATCAACATGTCTTTTGTACGTGACTTTTTACTGATGTTCATGTGAAGATCAACGTCCTGGCTCTTCTCGTTCAGTTTGTCTAGCATTACGCAGAAATTGTGAAGGCTTTGCCGTCAGCAAATCTAAGTTTACTCGGGCATTTGCAGTTATTTCCTAGTCTATGTTTCGGAATACCATCTCGAGGCAGGCTGTGAAGGATTTAGGTGGATTTAGGTATCACCTTATCTTACTCCTTTTTCAAGCTGAGAATACTCATAGTCGTTAAGTAAAAAGATGAATCGCAGTGTTGGTATGTGTGCTGTAAGACTATGACTTGGACTGTCTACGCTTTGTTATATGATAGAATCAATGATCCTAGGGATTTTCACTGAGTCAAAGGCCTTCTTAAAGTAAACAAATGCTTTAGTGAGTGGCATTTTTTATTCGACTGCTTTCTCATTTAGTTTAATCACTGAATGGAGACGATCAGTGTTAGCAGGTAGCAATTTCTAAATCCAACCTGATATCGTGACTGGTTTATATCGATTGTTTCGGTGATTCTGTTGGTGATCACTTTGGTAAAAAGTTTGTAGATGCAGCTGAGTAGGCTTATTGGCTTGTAGTTGTTTAGATCTTCTGGGTTTCTTGTCTTATGAAATAGCATTATGATTGCAGTGTACCAAACTTCTGGGTCTATCTTGGGCATAAGTTGAATGGGATGGTTAGTTTTCTCGTGATAACTTTACTAGCTTTTTTGAGTCGGTTGATGGTGATTTTATCTTGTCCAGGGACTGTTCCTTTTTTCGTTTGTTTAATGGTTTGTTTAAGCGTCCATGGAGTAACAGGTAAATCTTCAAACTGTTACTCGTCTCTTGTATATCCTGTTCGTGGTCTTTTGTCCCGTAACTCAGCTTTATATTTATGCATATCACTTGTCAATGTAGCTCAAGTTGTAAGACAGCGTCCTGGCAATAAATTTGCAGCTGTTAAAATAACATCCTCCCAATAGTCTCTTATAGAGCTGAAATATGGAACCTAACCAAGAGACAGATCCGAAAATTGAGAGCTACGCAACGTGCACATGGAATAATTATGCTCAACCTCACATGGAGAGACCACAAAACAGTACAATACATCAGGAAGGAGACAGGAGTCCCAGACATCATAGAGTCGATTGAAAAACTCTAATGGCAAGGGGCCGGCCATGTCGTAAGAATGGCAGACAACCTATGGACATCACGACTCACAACATGGATCCCCAGAGATCATATGCGCAACCGAGGTCAGTATGATACAAGATGGAGATATGGAGTAGAAAAGTGCTGGCTCCACGAATGTGTGTCGAATCCTGGGGAAAGTTTTATTCTAATAACGGATGTTAAGAGACTGATGATGGTGATGATGATGATGATAACACCAGTGTCCACTATCTTGATAATCACTGATTTGCCTCCTGCATTAGAAATATACACAGCACGTTACACTAATCGTGTGTCAGCTTCTTCTTGGGACAGAAGGAGAAAGAGAAGATCAATTGGTAACTCTGATGTACAATGTATCTTTATCATTGTGAGCTTTACTGAGTTCATCAGATACATTATCGCTTGAGTGAGGACTGTAGTCTTGAATTTCACCGGGAAGGCTCTTGTGGTTATGTTGGTGAATTATTCAGGAAGCCGCATGACTACGATAGAACATGTGCAGATGATTACTGGATTTTTTTTCTTTTTAAAGTTCGTCACGTAACTATTTCAATGCATCCGTTTTTTAATGACACTAAATGTGTTTGAATGTGTTTTAAGTGGGATGTAATTCACTCCTGCGGCTCGATTTCAATGCCCTGCATATCGTAAGGCGATGACTTTACTCTGCTATCTTTCATATGTTCTACACAAATATGTGATTTGTATGAATCACGACTTCCTCTCTAGGTAGATTTATTGGATAAAATGTTGGCATTAATGATACAAAAATGTACACAATGTTTGATGGCTGAGGTCGTGCACGTCATTGCCAGATACTAGACGCAGATGAATTGTTAGGTATTGTTTTAAGCTATGTATAAGCTAAGTTTCATACTTTGAGTAAAAGATGTACGATTTTCATGGTATATGGTTCATAATCACCCCACTTTTCCAGCCATTTTGGGACACATTTTTTTGGACTACCATTTTTAGCTCTTTTTAGTGTTTTTGGCACGTGTTTTAGCAACGTTTGGCTATTTCCCCTTTTAGCGCTTTTTGGCAGTTTCTGGTAGCCAAACTACTGTGGAAACATTTTTTCGAGTGGGCAACACAAGTTGCGCATTGTATGGAATACTGTCATTATTCTATTAATTATTCGGATTAGAATGAGTACGTTTTACGAACTATCTCTATTCCATACAATAATCCCTGTCTGTCGTCTAGGATACCTGCGTTCATGTTATCACTTTCAATTGATTGTGTATGCGCGCGTGTGTGCGTGTGTTTGGGTCATCTTTCCTCAGTAAAAACATATCACAGATGCGGAAGTCAACGCCTCGTGTTAACACAGAAAAAAAAGCCGTCTCGTGGATTCCTGTTCCATTTTAGAGAAGTAATTAATTTCATCCTCATCTCTGCATCTAAGGTTCTTATTAATATTCGGATAGTCTTTATTTTCATTGAAGTATTCAATAGCTCCAGGTTACAACTGCGGCATCTCTAGACAAACAAAAGCGTGTTTACAATTTTCGAGATATATCAATGTGAATGAAACAAGAACCATAAGTTCAACGGTGTGTCCACCATTTGAGGTAGTTATAGCAGAAGTAAGGGGAAGAGGGAAAAAGCAAGTAGTCTCTCTTTGTGTCAATAGATTCACATACTTGTAAAATATTGTGTTTGGGGATATCATGCGAGTACAATTTTCCCTAAAAATTGTGAATGTTAATTTTTGGCGTTTTCTTTTTGTTTTGTTTTTTTTTTTTTATTTATGTTGACATTTGATATTTTATCATGGCATCATTCATCATCATCGTCATTATCATCATCAGTCTTTTAACGTCCGTCCTTGGGTATAGATCCTCCCCAGGATTCGCCACACTTCTCAATCAGGGGCGTCACGAAGCAAATACTTTCTGAATTAATCTAGTTCACCTCTCCTTCTTGTATTCTGCCGGCTTCAGTTTTGCATTTGATCTCTGGGGATCCACATCGTGAGTCGTGATGTCTATCGGCTATCAGCCATTCTTGCAACATGACCAACCCATTGCTGTTTGAGTTTTTTTAATCGATTCTATGATGGATCGGACTTTTGTTTTCTCTCTGATATAATGTGCTGTCTAACCATGAGACAGACCGGTAAAATGAGAACCATGCAACGTGCACATGAAAAAATAATGCTGGGCCTCACATGGAGATACCACAAGACAGCACAGTACATGCAAGAAAAGACAAGAGTCAGGGACATCACACAATCCATTAAAAATCTCAAATGGTGGTGGGCTGGCCAGGTTGCAAGAATGGCAGACAACCGATGGACGTCACGACTCACAACATAGATCCCCTGAGATCACATGCACACTCGAGGCCGGCAGAATATTAGATGGAGAGACGAGCTAGAAAAGTTCAGGAAGTGTTGGTTCCGTGACACCCATGATAGAGAAGTGTGGCGAATATTGGGGAAGGTGTATGTCCAACGACGGACGTTAAAAGACTGATGATGATGATGATGATGATGATGATGATGATGATGTGCTGTCTTGTGATCTCCCCATGTGAGGTTGAGTTTGATCTTTTCATCTGCACATTGCATGGTTCTCAATTTGCAGGTCCGTCTCTTGGTAAGTTCCCATACTTCAGCTCCTTTGGTTACTGTCGGGAGGGAGCATTGGTTGTATACTCTTCTTTTTAAGATAAATAGGATCTTTTTGTTTTTTTAAGGTTGAGCTTGCACAGCAGATGGTTTCTCATTCTAGAGTGATTATCTGCCTGATTTCTTCTTATGAGGGTCTCTTGGAGATTCGTGTTCGTAGGTAAACATAGTGGTTTTCTTTCTCCAGTTTTGCATATTCGATTGTGAAAGAACATGTTGGCTCCGATCACTACCACCTAGTATTATCAAACATATAGATTATTCTGTAGTTATGAATAGAGAAACCAACAAAAAGGTAACACTGTTCAATACAACGATAGAGTTTTTATTTATTCTAGACAACACTATATGGTTCTGTGGTTTCGTTAGTCTAGGAAAAAAACGATAAATGGGGTCTTCTTGTTTTTTTTAAGGTCGAGCTTGCTCTGCCGAAGACTTTCCATCCTAGAGTGATTCTTTGCTTTTTTTTTCTCCTTCTGTGGGTTTCTTGGAAATTCGTTGTCCCAGGTAAAAAGAAGTTGATAGATGTAACACCTTTTAATCACACCCTACTTTTTCTTTCCTTCATATTTCTGATAGACAGGTAAACCGGCCAACCGACAGAAAAGCATCTTGTAGAGATCTATGGATATATCTCGAAACATAATCTCAAAATATGTATCAAAATTCTCTTGGTGTCTTTTATTTGTAAGTTCTCTTCATCTTGATAATGTCGTGGTATTTTCATGGTTTCTTAAGTACATTTTCTAACCAACTAAAAGACGATTATCACTAATTTATACAGTAAACGTTTTGAGTGTCCCTAGACCCAAAAGATAACCTTCTATGTCAGCTAGCTTTGCGCAAGGCGTAACTGCCTCATGGGCTCTCTTAGACTTTTCTGGTACCTTGGACAGAACTTGTTTACAGATGAACAAAATAGATTGAGATGAAGAAGATACGCTCACAGACTCATTTCAAAGATGTGGAAGCTTGAGATCTTTCGTAAAAGCGCAATGGCGTAAAGCGAACAATCGCAGAGCAGGGATGCCTCTATGCATATCACTGGGAAGACTGGAAATCCAACACCTTTATGATCTACCATGAAGTTCTGGGATTTCCGGTCATAATAGCTTTGAATTCTATTCTAATACACTGAACCAAACCTCAAGCTACTGCTACATTGGCCCCAAAACTCATAGCTAATATCAGAGCTTCTTGAACTTTTAATGGTACATAAATTTTTGCGGCCCCCTTTGATGAGAAAAACATTTTCGCAGCCCCTTTTGATGAGACAAAAATATAAGCACTTGCTCACCCATTGGCAAAAAAGTAATAGGTACTGAGAGGATACATTAGTCTTTAACTCAAATCAAACACAGTAATTAAACACAGGTCTAGTTAGTTACTTGAATAGGAGCTGTCATGCAGGCAGCAATTGTTAGTAAAGTCAGAATTTCCAAAAAACAAGCATGAATGCTGCAGGACACAAACTATGGGATCAATTCACCTTAAAGACAAATTGAAAATTGATCCTCCCCCCTTCCCCCCCCCCCGCTGGAAACCTAAGAATTAAAAAAAAAAATTTGCTTGATATTATAAGCAGTATTGTTTAAACTGTCAGCCCTCTTGCTCCATTGGTGAGGCCTGTGTGCGTGTTACATACATACATACATACATACACATATGCATACATACATACATACATACATGCATACATAGCCAACCAATCAGCTGGACCAGTTTAAAAACTGAAGAAATCTATATTCAAATTTCTCATGACAGTTTTAGTTGACGGTTTCTAAAACATAGAAACACGCTAATACCAAAAACCAGTCGAAAGTTACATTGTATTCGTTATCTCCATTTTACGCTGTTTATTACGAGAAAGATAAGTTATTGTCTAAGAAAAAAACGTAACAAAAACAAAATTTATCTTTTTAAAATTAGTGTATAATAGCATTGAGCAGTTTTTTTTTAATAAGCACCCGAGGGAATATATTTTTTGAATAGAGATTAACATAAATAAATTTTCTTCATTTAAATATAGTATATTTATTTTTAGGAAATATTCTTGAATATTTGTATGATTCCTAATATTTTTTGCAATCCCGGGAGGTAGTCCAGAACCTTACATCTATATCGTCTTATACCTCAATAATCGTTCCTGGCATTGAAAAGTAGTAGAGAACGTCAACCCAAAGTATCAAAGTATCTTTAGTTTTTAGGTTGGTCTCGCTGGCTGACTGCGTATGAATCGCGTGTAACGTCTGTGCCAATAGACATAAAGGGCTGAAAATTTGAAGATTTATTCATTATCGCTACTCACGACATGGATCCCCCGAGGTCAAATGAGAAACTGAGGCCAGCGGAATATTAGATCGAGAAACGGGCTAGACAAATTCAGAAAGTACTGGCTCCGTGACGCCCATGATAGAGAAGGTTAGCGAATCTTGGGGATTGTCTATGTCCAACGACGGACGTTAAAAGACTGATGATGATAAAAGTAACTGGTGTCTTTACGCTGGCTTCAACCCGTTTGCCATATGTGGGATAGGCTTAGAGGCGACAAATACCTGGAATGGCGGGGCTCACTTTACCCTGAGCTATTTTATCCATAGCTGAGGAAAGAGACGAATTCATGCCTTTCCGAAGATCATTAGTGTGAAATGAACGCAGATTGTCTCAGAGTTTGAAGTCGATTCGGCGAGTCCATTGTCAGATCCGATATCTATTTGGCCCCATCCCCGAAATTGTTTTAGTGGCATCTTCTAGTTAAAATGTAAATTTATGCTATATTGAACCCTTACTTTCTGTTCGAGAGCTTTCACACATTTTTTTTAAATTCTGACTTTTTCAAAGCCCACTGCCCATCAAAAGGCAAGAGAAGTTACTTATACATTGACCATCTCTTTTTTTTTCCAATTTTATTGATCACCCCCAACGGAGCATGCTATCAAAGGTTGTTGTCAAGAGACGGTTCCTATTGTGTGACTAACTCGACTTTTTGCAGATTTGTGCGGGAAATAATGATAATTTTGTGACTCCTTTTGTTGCTATTGTCTGTCTATGCCTCGGCCTCCGATGTTTAGTTTCCAAGGAACCCGAATTATTTATACACCGTATAATATATGTTGTAAGCTGCGATTGTTTCTTCCGATTGAATTGTCTGTTCTAATTACCTACCGAACGTTATTTAATCAACCCTTTCGATGACGTTTACTTGCTCACAAGATTGATACGACACACTGATAACACAGTGCAAGTCTTTTAAAAAAACTTTTTTTCTAGTCCCTCTGTAATAGAATGTTATTTTCTAATCGATCATGTCTACAAGGTATAGAAAATGTCAATTATTACTTTCAAACTTCGCTTTTGCGACCCAGGCATTGATGATTTGAAATCTACTTACTTTCAATTGGATAGCAGGCAAATTTGCACATGTTTGATCACATAGAGTTAAAAAAAAAGAAAAAAAAAGAAAAAATCTGATATAACGAAAATCGACACAACTAATTTCGGCTTTAACGAATACGTGAATAACAAAAGAAGTTCGATAAATGGAGCGAACAAGTGAACCATTATGAAGTTTCAGCAAAATAGTATTTTCAGGAAATCCAAATCTGATTCCTTTGGAAGATTTGAGGAAGGGGGTGGTTTCCCTCCCACTTAGGAGCGTAAATCTGTCACGTGTTGAATTGTTCATCTTCGGACGGAATTTTGTGAGTTTTATTTTACACAAAATAAATAAATACATACTTTTAATCTAGTCAAAACACGTATGCTACAATGAAAATGTAATAAACCGAGATAGTGTAAATTACGTCCCTATATATACCTCCTATATTGCAATTCCGCGAAATATTTTGACCATGATGGAAGCTGTATTGCATATATTATAACTTCAATGATTTTTAATACGTAATAACTTTAATAGTTTTTCAATTCATTTGTTCTAGTATTCAATTGTTTTCATCAACGTCAGTCTTTTATCGTCCATTGTTTGACATAAACCTTCCCTAGGATTTGCCAGATCTCTTTATCATGTGGGTCACGGCACCAATACTTTCTGAACTTGTGTAGTTCTCTTCTCTATCTTGTACACTGTTGTGAGTCGTGATGTCCAGTGTTTGCCTGACATTCGAGTTTTCTAATGGATTCTTTGATGCATCTGTCTCCTGTTTTTTGTCTAATATATTGTGTTGCCTAGGGATCTCTCCGCGTGATTTTGAGCATGATTCTTTCATATGCACATTGCATGGTTCTTAATTTGAGGGTCTGTCTCTTGTTTAGGTTCCATGTTTCAGCTCCATATGTGACTATAGGGATGATGCATTGGTTGAGGACCCTTCTTTTTAGAACTAATGGGAACTTTCTGTTCTTGAATATCGAGCTCGCCATCTTAGAGAAATTCTTTGCATTAATGATAAATCAGACCAGCGTCACAAAGGGCTCACTCATCCAACTAGCTAAGTGGGCAGCTGATCATTCTCCCTTTGCTCGTCTGTGCATGTATCAATTGGCGCTCCTGGTCACATTCAGGGGTATTACAACCATGGAAATTTCCATCTGAGTACACCATTGGGCACTGATCTAGAAATGTTCTTTTCTTGTTTAAAAAATCGCTTGGGTGGGGTTCTATGGATATATGGAGAGATAACAAGACAGCACAATATATCAGGGAGAACGATGAGTCCGAGGCATCAAGAATCCACTACAAAACTCAAATGGCAATGGGCTGATCATGTTGCAAGAATGACTGTCAACCTATGGACATCACGACTCACTACATGGACCCCTAGAGATCACATATGCAACTGAGGCCTATGGTATACAAGATGGAGAGACGAACTAGACAAGTTCAGAAAGTACTGGCTCTGCAACGCCCACGATAGAGAGGTATAGCGAATCCTGTGGAAGGTGTATTTTTAACGACGGACGATAGAAGACTGATGATGATGGATATTTTCAATCAATAATTGCTTAAGATTGTGTAAGATTTTTTTATATATTATTTTATATATAAAAAACAGATCTAATTTTCTTAGATAATTTTTGATAATTTTTTCGGATAATTTTCAATAATTTTTCTAGATAATGCAACCTGTTATATGCGTGGGCCTCATTTATGCAGAGTATGGATATTTTTTTGTTTCCTCACTCCATTCGTTTATTTACTTATTCATTTGGATTTTACGCTTGGCCTGCTTCAATCCTTTTCTGAACTCCATCGGCGTGTTTACAATTTCTGGACGATTTCACTTCCAGTCACGGTTAAATTGGATCACTGATCGCTGATTATTCTTGTTGCTTTAAGGAAACGGAAAAAACGATTTTTTTCCCCTTTCCCGCCATTTTTTTTTTCGCACATTGTTAAAATCTCCAAGTTCAAAGGAAGCCGTTAATTTTAATCACCGATAAATTTATCAAACAGTCATTGTGATTAAAATCACAATCGATCCCAAACGCTCCATTCAAAATAAATCAAAAATAATTCTAAAAAGCAATGAATAAATTTCATATCATTTTTTATGATGTAAAGTTTCTTGGGTTTTTTTTTTTTATAATACTGAATTTAGTCGAATAACAATGAATCTATAACAATATAAATGTGAACTTGAAACATTGAATGTGAATTGCTCCAAATTTTATATCTTTTGCCTAATGTTATATATTGGTTATTGTTATTAAAAAGAGCTTCTCCCAAAGTGATCACAATAAACAGCGTTTGAATATCACGACTCGTGACATGGATCCTCAGAGATCACATGCGAAACCGAGGCCGATAGAACACAAGATGAAGAGATGAACTAGACAAATTCAGGAAATACTGGCTCTACGACGCCTATGACAGAGAAATGAGGCGAATCCTGGGGAAGGTCTATGTCCAACGACGGACGTTGAAAAACTGTTGATGATGTATTTAAATATAGTCTTGTTGGATTGACAAAGATATTTGTCGAACTCTAACACAAATATGACTTGATTTTCCAACTGTAACAAGATCGATCACCCCCAGAAAGAGAGGTGCAAACCGATATGTAAAACCTGCATATCCCTACTGTGATTTGAACTCACGACCAACTGATTACCAGACGGCTGTCCTATTGACTGATCTAGACACATCTCGGATATCAGCGAAAATATATTTTACAGATACGCACGGATTCGTTTCATTCTAATAAAGAAATACATTCATCCTAAATATTATTATTCATATAATAGATATATCAATGATAGATGAAACAATATATATATATATATATATATATATATATATATATATATAGATATATATATATATATATATATATATATATATATATATATATATATATATATATATATATATATATATAGATAGATAGATAGATAGAGAGAGAGAGAGAGAGAGAGAGAGAAATTTCTATTGTGGGTGTCGCTGCACCAATATTGATAATAGTGAGGGCCAATCTCTCGGTTATGTTTCAGGTTTTCAGCCTGTGATATCACGGGTAGGATTAATCTATTAAAGTCGTCCAACATAAAACAAACTTAGCGATCAAAGATTGCAAAGGGTTCTTCCCTTTGTTCTATTTTGTATATACTTGTGTTTGTATGGTGGTTTGTGTGCTCCAGTGCTTCTGGCCATACAGTTTTTTTCCACAGACTCGAAAATTGGCTCCAGTACTCTGCTACACCGATTCTGAAAATGGTGTTTTTGATACTTGGAAAGAAACCTCTTTGACCTTTTGAGGGCAATATTCTAACAGGTTAATCAATAAAATATAGATTCTTCAGTTTTCTCAAACGCTATTTTAGATGCTCTCTAATGGAAAAAGCCAGTGATGACATCAATAAAATTCATTTTTACCATATTCATTCTTCAATCTTTTTACATTACTTCAAATGCTACGGCTGTTCAATTATTGACTGTGGCGTGTTATTCTGACGGGTTAATCAATAAAATATAGATTCTCCAGTTTTCTTAAACGCTATTTTAGATGCTCTCCGATGGAAAAAGCCAGTGATGACATGAATAGAATTTATTTTCAACATATTTATTCCTCAATTTTTTACTTTTCTTCAAATGCTACAGTCGTTCAATTATTGACTATGGCGTGTTCTGTTCATTCTTATGGTTGCATATAGAACAACGTAACATATGCTTGCGGTTAAATGTGGAAAAAAAATGAAAAAATGTAATCACTGTTAGATTTTAACGGAAGAAGACAAAGAAGCAGAAGACGAAGAAGAAGAAGAACAACAACAACAGCAACAACAACGACGACAACAACAACAACAACAACAACGAGAAGAAGAAGATGTAAAAATCATTTATTTGTCAAAACTTTTCGACAGAAAAGTTCACTGGAGTATATATGAAATGAAAACTATGAATAACGCTATTTTACGACTGCCAACAAAGTTAGATGTATAGTGCATGGTGTAAAATGCATTCGTACAGGCTCATGCAAAGTTGGCAGAACTAGTTCCAGGAACTTCCGTGCCCACTCGTATGTGACTGTCACTAATCTTTTTCACAAAAATCTGTTGAAGTAATAAGCGAGTTGCTATTCTATTCTTATTAACAGGCAGGGATTCCAACAGGAATAAGGTTTAAAAAGAACTTTTTTAAAAGTTGCTTTTTTTTTCAACTGTCTGTCTGTCTGTCTGTCTGTCTGTCTGTCTGTCTGTCTGTCTGTCTGTCTCTCTCTCTCTCTCTCTCTCTCTCTCTCGCAAATTCAACGCAGTAGGTGTTTGATAACAATTTTCGCAGGTAATTTGTTATGCTTCCAATTGATAAGACATTCGTTTCCCCAGGAAATCTATCATTGTGAAAAAAAGTTTCTCTTAGGTTTTAGAAGTTTTTTAATTACTATGTAACTATAATTCTATGCTTGAGATTCAAAATGAACGACAATGATTCACAATGTGCATTTCTTCCAATTATGACCATCGATTATATATATATATATATATATATATATATATATATATATATATATATATATATATATATATATATAGATAGATAGATAGATAGATAGATAGATAGATATATAGAGAGAGGGGGGGAGAAACTAAAAAACTATCTTGAGATTTTGATAAAGTCATATTCAATTGATAATGAATTAGTAAATCTTCTTCCCATTTTTTTTGTTTTCAACATTTATTATCATCTTTTGATAAATGAGTGCTTTCATATAGCAGTGCACAATTATGTAGACAAATTCCTGAATCCGGCTCAAAATTTAATCACTTCTCTCTTATCGTGCAGCCCACATAATCACAAATTTATTGGAACCAATTGAAAACTTCTTGAGATATATGGACGGATATAGATGAACACAATGATGTACGAGGAAAAAAAGCTAAAAAAAAATGAAAGAATATCTCAAAATCAAAAACAAATCACTGGATCCATCCCAAATAATAGTTTCTTCTTTACATCATATGGGTAACACTTTTGCAACATTTCCTAGGAATTGATTGAGTGCTTTTGAAGATATCGTAGGGACAGAGGCGAATACAGGAATGTAACAAGAAAAATATATTTCAATCAGAAGAGACTTCTCGGGTCCGCTTGAAAAATTCCCTTTGTCCTGGGCCTCAAGATTCCATGAAATTTCATTGAAATTCATTGGAAATTTCGAAAGATGTAATGCTCACAGGCAAGAACAAATACATAAATTTATGTGAAAAGAACGCAAAAATATATATCTCGATCAAACAGTAACTCCAAAATCCATCCAAAAATTCAATCACTTCTTCCTTACAATGTGGCAAACCCTTCTACAAATTTATATTGAAATTCATTGGGAACTTATGGAGATATCGCTTAGAGAGACAGGGTCAAATGTAGAATTATATAGAATATTAAAACAAAAAATATTTCAATCAAAAAGGAAGAAGCGTTAAAACACTAGAACACACGGTGAGGATCGGACTCATTACACTTGTAAATTGATCTGTAATACTAGCTTGCTAACTACTCTGCTACAGTGGATGCCAATAACGTATCCATACAAGTTTGGCAACAGAGACTGAGTATAGGTACACGATGGTACAGGACTACTTGACTTTACACAAGGATCTGCCACATCTCTCATTCACAGAGCCAGTTCTTTCCTATTTTTTCTAGTTCGTCTTTCTTTCTTGTATTCTGCCGGACTAGGTTGTGCATATGGTCTCTGGGGATCCATGTTGTGAGTCGTGATGTCTGCCAGTCTTGCAACATGACCAGCCCATCGCCATTTGAGTTTTCAATGATGCCTTGAACTCCAGTTTTTCTTCTAATATAATGTGCTCTCTTTGGATCTCTCCACGTGAGGTTGAGTATGATTCTCTTGTCCGTGTTGCATAGTTCTCAGTTTGGAGGTTAAGTTCCATGTTTCATCTCCCGTGGTGACTATCGAGAGAATGCATTGGTTGTAAACCCGTCTTTTTGAAACCAAAGGGATTTTCTTGCTCTTAAAGGTTGAGCTTTGCTGTCCTAGAGATTTGTTGTCCTCGGCTGATATAAATACTTTACAACAAATTCACTGGAATTGCTTTCTTAGAAATATTTTATCAATCAGTCATTGTACTGCAGTTTATCCGAAAAACAATAAGTGAGCGTTGCTCCATTTATCTCAGAAGATTCACGTCCTGTTCGGTGAATCTCCTTTATATAATATCAACTACAACGAAATATTATATATATATATATATATATATATATATATATATATATATATATATATATATACATATATATATATACACACATATATATATATATATATATATATATATATATTAGGTTTTAAAGCGTTAAACGGTAAACACATTAACACTTATTTCCCAATATCTTTAGGTATAATTCATGTGATTTTTTATGTTTTTATGTTACACGTACTTCGATATTTTGGTAGTACGTATGAATTTTCTCTGTTGTTTACCATGTAACCGTTTCGAGGATTTAAAATAAAACAGTCATATTAACATTGCACCCCAACAGTGTTGATCAAACACTACTTCCCCTTCAACTATGATTTTATTATATAGTTTATGTCATACTGCATGTTGTTTGTTATTTTATAGAGGGTATTATAATGTAGCGTATACGGATGTTATTTTTTACTAGACGTCAATTGATTTTTCTAAAACTCCGGGCTTATTTACATTATGTTAACCATATATATATATATGTGTGTGTGTGTGTGTGTGTGTGTGTGTGTATCACTGTTTTGTTTTTGAATCCCCGAAACCTTTACATAGTAAATAACTGATGACTCCAACAAGAAATGCATATATATATGTGTGTGTGTGTGTGTGTGTGTGTGTGTGTGTGTGTTTGGGTGTGTGTGTGTATGTGTGTGTGTGTTTTGATGTTTTATACATTTCTGTATTTGCTCTTTCTTGTCTGAACGATATCTTCAAAAGTTTTCTCTCGTGGAATGGTGGATTGCATAATTAGGATTGAATGTTGAAATGAATCCAGGATTTTTTTTCTTTTGTTTGAGGGATATTTTTTGTGGTTATCTTCAGATAAATTTCTGTTGCTTTCCTATCTATCAACATGATATCTCAAAAAGTTCTGAACAAATTTCAATGAAATTTCGTGGAGGCCTGTAACGGACAGGCTGGGGGAGAAGTTAGTAGATACGGCGACGGATCCAGAAAATTATTTTATATTTTTTCCATTTTTTTTTTTTTTTTTCGTATATTCCCGTATTCACTCCTGCCGGTCTATACAGTATCTCCAAAAATCCTAAATTAATTAAAATTTATTGTTGTGGAAGAATGAGCTGCATTGTAAGGATGAACATATTTCTAAGATGAATATTTCTTTCGTACTGTATTCGCTCCTGCCTATCCATACGATGTCTTCAAAAGTTCTCAATGATTCAGAATTTAAATTCGTGGAAGATTAAGCCACGCAATGAGAATGAAATTTTGTTGTTTTTTCGGGGGGGGGGGTACAGAGAGAGAGAGACATTTCCTTCACTTTTTTTTTCTCCATACATTTCTGTATTTGCCTATGTCTACCCACACAATATCTCCGAGGGCTCTCAATGGATTTCAAAGGTATTCTGTTTAAACCTGAGAAGTGATTACATTTTGGGATGGATCCAGGAATTTGTCTATATAATTGTGTACTGCTGTATGAAAACTCCTACAAATCACATAACAATTGAAAACACGAAGTTGGGTTGTGTATTTATAATGTGGAGAAAATTTTGAATGTGATCCAGGATTGGATAAAACGAAATTTGTATTATTTCTGTGACCTTTTGACCTTGACTGATCTGGTTAAATACAAGAATAATGTAAACAATAGGTTAATTGATTAGTGAAATCAATTAGCATACTTTTAAGGAATAATTCATTGTTCTAAAGTAGATAATCTGTGAGATACGATCATTCATATTTTGCCAACCTAACTATCTTGGATAAAATATTGACTTTAATTCAAAGCGCTCTTTCTATCCATTCAAAAGGCAATTTCTCAAAAAATATAGCTGCAAACCGCAGTTTAGATTTGTCAACTGAATAATAACTTAAACGAACGGTAAATTTCTTCAATTTATTATTCTTTAGTGCTAAAAATTTTATACACTCATCTAAAATCTATTTATCAAGATGAAATAACTAAGACTTTACCACAAATTATTAATAAGAATACGTTTACTTTAATTATACTTGATGATTATTTCTTTTAAATTGACCAGATTTTTGGCTAGCGTAGATCTTCATCGTATAGATTAGGAAAACATTCAGTCTGATAAACCAAAAAATGGGTAATTCAGCAACACTGGGTTGACTACAACGGATCAGGAAACTTTTCGATTGCGTTCAGGAAGGAACATTTTGTCATATTCAGTTGAAGATCCAAAGACGATGATGAATGCTTGATTACTGCTTGATTGTTTTATTACGTGAGAGAAAATGAATTTAACGAAACACAAAAGGCTTGCTACTGTAGAGATTTAAATAATAAAGGTTGGGAGGGTTCTCTTTCTTATACAGTATAGAGAACCTAAATGATTCAGAGATTCTATTTTTATAGTGAAAATATTTTCGCAGATATGTGAAAAATTCTATTCAATTGATCATAAGAAATATTTATTTCAGTATGACTTACAATTTCCTTTTTTTTCATCTAGGGTTCACCTGGTTGCCCCTTGCCAGGGAAATAAGGGGGTAGTTGCCCTCGCAGCCACCGTATTTCCGTAATCCCTGACTTCTGGCTAATGTCATGGAAACACTCTATAGCAGGGGAAAACTATAATATAAAAAGAAGTACAGACCAAAAAAAAAGACAAAAGTTGGGGTGGAAGGTGAGAGGCCATTGTTACCATATACACGAATATATTGAGTCGTGCGGCTTTGATTAGTGCAGATTTTGATGTAGTACGGTTATGGTATTGCCGTACAAATTAAAGTAACTATGTATTAGCTAAAAAGAGACATTAAGGTTACAATAAGACTTAAACAGTGTGGGTTTTGTAAAATGTTGGAACTAATTAACTGCACTTATCAAGGTATGTCTGTACTGAGCTGGTCGCTCTCACTGACCCAGTTATTCTTTCAAAATTCGATCCACCAATAATACACGACCGTACAAAAATAGAAAACATTTTTACCAAAAACCCTGCGGCAGTCAAGCATAAGATCATGTCAAGATGAGAAAACAAAAAAGAAATCGATTTTGTGTCAATTTCTTTCGTAATTAGTCCCAGTTTGATTGTGCCCCTAATTAGTTCCTGTTGTTTGAAGTTCAATCATTTTGTGCTATTCCTTCAAAAGGAATAAACGACAACCCCCGCCAAATTAAAAAGAAAGAAAAAATTGCGAATAAGTTTCCAATTTATTTTTTTTTCTGCTTCGATCTATAATTTTCTGAATGATCTAGAAAGGTCTGAGGCTTCGGTGGCTTGTTTCTTTGGTGTTACACAACAATACTTGTTCGGTTTTCATGAAGTGAAGTTATGGCATCGCTATGCAAATTGATATAACTATGTATCACCAGCAGCATCAGTGGCCTTTTAGCGTCTGTTGTTGAACACAGACCTCATCCTAGATTCGCCTGACCTCTCTATCATGAGCGCGGCGACGCCAATACGTTCTGAACCTGTCTATTTTGTCACGCCATAATATTTTTTGCTGGACACAGTCATACATATGATTTATGGGGATCCACGTTGAGAGTCTTTATGTCCAGTGATTTTCTGATAGTATTGCTACATGGCCAGTCCATTGCCAGTTGAGTTTTGTAGTGGATTAAATGATATGTCTTGGCATCTCTCCATCAGGTGTTGGGCAAAATTCTGTGCACCTAATTTGAGAGCAAGTCTTTTGCTTAAGTCCTATGTTTCCACTCCATAGGTGACTATCGAGAGAACGCAATTGTTGTAGATCTTTCTTTTCAAAGCTAATGGGATTTCTCTGTTTTCAGATGCTGGGCTTTCTTTACCGAAAGCTTGCCAAACTAGGGTGATTCTTCGTTTGATTTTATTCTTACTTTTGGGAATTTCATGTAGACTCTCTGAACAGTGCAGTTTAGAACTGTACAGAAAATTTGAAAACTAATCAACTGCATTAACCAATGTATACCTGTTCTATAAGTGCATTTTCAGTATTTATTATCATTATCAGTATAATACCCAGCAAAAATGACTGAATTATTTACGTAAGAATCGGCACTTCTGCCGAGGATAAGAGCTCACGTGCTCTCTGGCTGTGGTCGATTTGTCGCTACCAGCACTTTGTCTAGGATTAGAATGTATCATCTGAGTCTTCATTGGAATGCTTTACACACAACAGAGTATATATATATATATATATATATATATATATATATATATATATATATATTGGAATAAGTTTTTTCTTCTTTTATTGTAATTATTTTCACGCGATTATGCCTCATTTCTACTAATCTTGGTTCTATTTGTTTTAGAAATAATATCATTCTTACTTTTTATACAGGTGAACCCTACTATACGCTACTTCAACTTCAAGCTACCCAGGGTCTAGTTATCGCTATTTGGAAAACTGCATGTGCCTGATTATTGAGCTACTGCAAGATCTTTCAATGAATTTCTTGTAAACTCGTGTACAGTTATCGCAAAAGCTTTCTGGTGTTGCTGGATGACTATGGAACCTAACCAAGAGACAGATCCACAAATTGAGAACCATGCACATGAAAGAATTATGCTGGGCCTCACGCGGAGAGACCATAGGACAGCACAGTACATCTGGGAAAAAGACAAGAGTCAGGGACATCATAGAATCCACTAAAAATCTCCAATGGCAGTGGACGGACCATGTTGCAAGAATGATGGACAACAGATGGACATCGAGACACACGACATGGATCCTCCGAGATAACATGAGGAACCGAGGCCGGCAGAATATTAGATGGAGGGATGAGCTGGACAAATTCAGAAAGTACTGGCTCCGCGACACCCTTGATAGAGAAGTGTGGCGAATCCTGGAGAAGGTCTATGTCCAACGACGGACGTTAAAAGACAGATGATGATGATGATGATGATGATGATGATGATGATGATGATGATGATGATGATGATGGAAGTAAACCGTGTGAACGACCCTGAATAAAATATAAAAGAGCCATAGGCAGACAGACTCAGTGTTAGTGCTCTATATCTAATAGCACAATCCTATATTCCAACGCTTTGTCTTCTATCTTATATAAACTTGTAAATGGTCAATATCTCGATTCGTCCTCTATTGACTCGTAAATGTATGTACTATATAATGTTATGCAGCATATAGTCTCAGTGATTGAACAACCACATCCGTCGAAATATGGTGAAGGGTTCTATCCTTTTTTTTCATACGAGCAAGCGTGTGTTAATGTGTTTGTAGGTGTGCTCCCGCGGTCCTGGCCATACTGTTTTGTCAACAGACTTGAAAATTTGCGTCAGTACTCCACTAATTTAGTTTCCTTACTTTGGAAAAAAATATTTTCTTAACTTATTTTGTATTCGTAAAACCTACATTATTCATAATTTAGATGTTTCTAGATGTTTCTAGATGCTTGTTGTTGTTTTTTTCTCAATTTTAGATGTTCTCCAGTGGGAAATGCCGATGATGCTATAAACAGAATATATATTCTGGCTAAATTTATTATTCGGTGGATTTTTTTAAAAAAATTTTTCATGACTTGAAATTCGGACGCTATGGTTGTTCAATTATTGACTGTGATAGCGAGTTCACTGATCTTACGTTTTTTTTTTTCTCATTTTTCGTGTCATGAGGTCCCTCCCCAAAGCTTTTCGTTTATAGATGGCAATTTTTAGGATATGCTCACGTTATTCCCTATTACTTCCGCGTGCTGCAAGAGTTTCTTTCAAAAACTCAAATAGAAAATCCAGGAATGACAAAATTTGAAGCATTTTTAAGCCATTATCTGGATCCCCCCGAACACCATGGCACTTCGCTCTGTCTCATATTTTCATTTAGCAGCGTGTCTCTGACAAACTGTATGGTCTTGCCTGCTCTTATTTTGTTCGTAATTTGTAAAATCACATCCTTTATTGAATATGGACAAAAGAAAATATGGGATCCAACCTGGCTGTGATATTAAAAGGAAGAGAAAAGCGATTACTATAAAAAAAAAAAAATACATGGAGCTGATGTACAATTAAAAGAAGTCGTCTGCTATGTGAAAATCAGACACCATCTTGAATTTATAATGAATCGAAAATTTCAACTAAGAAGTGCGAATGTATGTGTATAGGTCTCTATGTGTGTGTGTATGTGTGTGTGCGTGAGTGTGTGTGTGAAAGGGAGAGAGAGAATGTGAATGAAAAAATATTTTCTAATTGTATAAAATTAAAAGAAAAAATATCATAATCTACGTTTATCAAATACGATATCTATCCATTTTTTGCGTGCAAATCAACATGATAATCATTTATTAAAAACAATTTCTGTCTATTTATGTATCTCTCTATCTATCTCTTCATTTATCTATCTATCTATCTATCTACCTATCTATCTATCTATCTATCAAAAGAATGTTTCAAGGAAAATTGGAAATTATAATAAGATAGGATACCTTTCATAAGGGAATTCTGAACTTCGAAATTTCAATTGTATTAATCTCTCAAGAATTACACTGTTCTGTTCCGTGTAATGGTTTCCATGGAAAGTTAATTAAAAATCAAGCATCTGAAAATATTAGAATATAATAAATAAAAAACAAAAATGTAGTATCAAAACAGAGCACGCCCGCCATAAATTGAGAAATGGCTTCCAAGATGTCCATCGGTACTTGGTTGGACCTCTTTTTGTGTCCATGGCCGCCAGAATAGTGGAATTGAAGAAGCCAGCTTGTGGCACTCTTCAGGTGTGATGGTGTGATGGACTCGATGGAAGCTTTGTGCTCTGCCTTATTGCTTGGAAGCAAGCTGCCCATCTTCTTCCAGACGGTGACCCATAAATTTTCGATGGGTACAAGTCTGATGAGTTACTAGAGGTCAAGTGATTTGCATAGATTTAATTTCTAGCGCTCGATAAGTCTTGAGAGGGAATACATTATGCATTGAAATATTTCAACGAAATTGAATCGGGTTTAGGACTATTTTCACAGTCTCTGCACTTGGAGTGAAGGGGTCAATATGATGGCAGAAACATGTTTTATAGTTATCATGTAACAATCTTAATCCTCGAATGATTAAATAATTATTCATATATTTATAAATATATATGGCACAAAAACCGTTTCCACACCAAATTCTCATCTCGTTTATTCTCAGTCTATTTGTCTCCTTCAACGCGGTAGTTCTGTATTGAGAAATTGACGTATTTTGTCCGACAGAATGAATCATGAATTCTTTTATCTCAAGTAAATTTTATATAATATAACACAATTCATAATTCATTCTCTCGGACCAAATATGTCTTTTTCTCAGTACATGGCTGTTGCCTTAAAGGATATATATATATATATATATATATATATATATATATATATATATATATATATATATATATATATATATATATATATCTGAAATAAATATTTGTTAGTCATTTATATCACGATGTTTCTCTGTGACGACTGCGTTTTACCCCAAATAAAACAGTTGCAAACTTTAGGTATTTCTCTCTTGATTGTTTTAAAGAATAATTTCCAAAGACTTCTATGATTTTGGAAACACAAGAACGTATTTTATGAGTTGAGCAAAAAGAACGTTTGGAATATAAAAGTATGGACGCATCAAACGACCATTATTATCGTATTGTAAATCTTTTGTTTACAAAACTCAAACTGAGGAATTTGGAATTATTACTACTGTTCTGTTTTGTTTTGCTTTTTTTATTATCTGCGTTTATTTTGATAGAATGTCAATTTTGCTTTTAGTATTCATATAGTATTACATAAAAGATAGATAAAAGATTTTCTCAACGAAAACTGAAATATATGTAACGTAAACAGATCCTTGACCCAAACCCGACGTATTGATTCTGACTCCTATTTATCTTCATAAAGCGAATAAAATAAGTCCCGATAATATTTTTTCACTGTTTCGAGTGAGATTTACTTTTCATAAAGCGAATAAAATTAGTTATTAGCAATTCAAATGTTAGAATGATTGCCATCTAAGAATTAACAGTGTAAATTGTTTTAAGTGGCGTCATTGTTTCTCTATAAGAGGTGTCGTTGCTTCTCTATAAGAGTCTTGGTCTGTCGGTACCGATAATATTTCTCCACTGTTTCAAGTCAGATTTACTTGAAACAAGTTTTCTCTTGATGAGATGACTTTTACCAAGAAAAATCTTCTTTTTTTTCCTTCTACTCAGGGTCACGTTATCTGGCAATAATGGTGTTTAAACTATGTTTTAAGATCGATTTTCTCAGCTGTTCCAAGTCAGATTTACTTAAACTTGATTGAAAGATGTTCCTTGGCGAGATGCTTCAACTTAGAGGCACGTGATCTGGCAATAATGGCGTTTAAACTCCATTGTTGGCGCCTCATCTGACTTTCAGTTCTTGTTCTCTACTTACAACTGGGAGGATGCATTGGTTATACACTTTTCTTTTTAGGATAAATGGGATCTTCTCATAATATGTACTGGGGATTAAAAGTTATAATAATCTACTTTAGACGATTAATAAAAGGATCAATCCGCGTAGAGTCAATGTCATCATCAGCATCTTACCTTTCATCGTCTGTCGATGAACATAGACTTTCCCAACGATTAATCACACCACTCTATCGTGGGCGTCGTGGAAGCAATACTTTCAGAATTTGTCTAGTTCGTCTCTCCATCTTGTATTCTGCCGGCATAGGTTGTGCATGTGACCTTTTAGGGTCCATGTAGTGAGTCGTGATGTCCATCGGTTGTCTGCCATTCTTGCAACATGGCCGGCCCATTGCCATTTGAGTTTTCCAGTGGATTCAGTGATGCTTTAGATTCCTGTTTATCCCTAACATACTTTGCTTTCCTGTGATCTCTTCATGTGAGGTTGAACATGATTCTTTCACCTGCACGTTACATGGTTCTTAGTTTGTGAGTCAGTCTCTTGGTAAGTTACCATACTTCAGCTCCATTGATGACTGTCGGGAGGGAGCATTGGTTGTATACTCTTCTTTTTAAAATAAATAGGATCTTTTGTTTTTTCAAGGTTGAGTTTGCTCTTCCCATTCTAGAGTGATTCTCCGCCTGATTTCTTCTTTTGTGGGTCTCGCGGAGATTCGTTGTCGTAAGTAAATATAGTGGTCTACTTTCTCCAGTTTTGTGTCTTTGGTGGTGAAATAAAGCATTAGCTCTCATCACTACCACCTAGTATTATCAAACATATGGACTAATCTGTAGTTACGAACAGAGAAACCAACAAAAAATGTAACACTGCTCATTACATTGATAGAGGAATGCTATTTTTATTTATTCTAGACAACACTGTATGGTTCGGTGGTTTTGTCAGTCAGGGGAAAAAAACATTGGATGTTGACAGCTCTGTACTTTTGAAATGAACGAAGCCGATATCTAAGAGAAAAAACAATTTTCTTCCCTATTTATTTTTACTTCTTGATACATTGTATCCATTAATGTTTTTTTTGTGATTCTTTTCGACTAAATTCTATATGTTCCTGTTTTTTCTTTATAATTATTTCATATTTCTGACTTCCCATTCTTTATTTTTGCAATGTATTTATTTCATTATCCAGCATTTTTAGAAACCGTCAATAAAGACTGAAATAAAACCTGTCAAAATGAATTTTTTTTCCTAGTTAGTCCAGCGTGCTGGCTGGCTGGCTGGCTGGCTGGACGGCTGGCTGGCTGGACGGCTGGCTGGCTAGCTGGCTGGCTTACTGGCTCGCGGACTGGCTGGCTTACTGGCTTGCGGACTGGCTGGCTTACTGGCTTGCGGACTGGCTGGCTTACTGGCTTGCGGACTGGCTGGCTCACTGGCTTGCGGACTGGCTGGCTTACTGGCTTGCGGACTGGCTGGCTGGCTGATGGAGCTATATGGCTGTACTGATGGAGCTATATGGATTCATACAGCTCCATCAGTACGGTTTGTGCGCGTAGTATGTAACCAGCCAGTCACCCAGCCAGCCAGCCAGCCAGCCAGTCACTTTTTTTAGCTAATCACTACCCAAAAAAGGCGAGGGGAATAACTCATTCATTGACCCTCCCCCCTTTCTCCTTTTGTTTTGATTGATCACACCTAACATGGCATGGTGCGAAAAGACGTTGTTCACGAGACGGTTCATACAGGGTGACTAACCAGACCTGTCAAACTTTCTTTCGTTTTTGCTCATTCCTATAAAGTAATCACTGATTATCCGCGAGGATATGTGCGTAAAATCGCAGGTATCACAAAGTCATATGTGTACTATATTTTATTCCTCTACATACATACCTTTAATGAATCTTTATTCATCAATTAGATGCAAGACATAAATAACGATAACTAATAATAAAATAGAATAATACAGGCCAAAAAAATATGAATATCTATCGAAGAATAAATATGGTCAGAATAAATTCTATTCATGACATCACTGGAGTTTTCCACTAAAAAATATCTAAAATAGAGTAAAAAACAATTAGATTCTGGGCAATTTAGATGTCAGTGATAAACTAGTCAAAATAAGACCCGAAAAGGTCCAAAAACTTTTTTTTTCCCCAAAAGTTTTTTTTTTCACATTTTTTACAAGGAGTCTTGTACAGTATTACCGATTTTCAAGTCTGTAGCAAAACAGTATGGCCAGGGGTACTGGAAAATAAAAGCACATAATCAAACACACGAACAAACATACAAACAATATACACACGCGCGCACACACACACGCACGCGTAAAAAATAAAAAGATAGAGCCCTTGGCCACCTTTGGTGGTCACGGTTGTTCAATCGTCACATGGTAATAAAAGTAATAAAAGTTATATGATTGATAAGAACTTTCATCCTTACCGTAGATTTTAGCTATCTCAGCTTAGAATGTTCTTTCTTTTCCTTATTAAATCGAGAGCTTTCATCTTTTCACTTACAGGAAGCACCTCATGGTTTCTCCTTTTCACATCCGAATTGCAAGAATCGCTCTCCTTGCTCTTTTGGGATCACTATCAGCTAAAACTTATGGAGTGTTCATTATTGAGGTTAATCGCGGATAACTGAAACCGCGGAGAGGGAACTTGGTACTCTCTTTGCATTTAAAACGTATTTTTGCTGCCACACGTAAATGAAAAGGCGGTTCAAACACTTTAGCATGAAACATTTTATTAGTCACGTTGTCTTTGTTGCCATTATATTATTGTCGTTTTAATTATTAAAGGCATTATTAGGAACCTCCAACCAAAACTATCACCAACGTTTTTTGTTGTTTTTTTTTTCAGTTTTTAAGCAGGTCTAGCTGATCAGATATGTATTACGTATACACACTACACTAATGAAGCTAGACGGTTGAAAACTAAGGTTTCTATTCAGTGACTTGATAGACCAATCATTACTTGGAAGGATTGACTCTCAAACTGAAAACCATACAGTGTGTACAGGAGATAACTATGAATGTTAACAAAGTCAATCGATTAATCCTATTCGTGATATTACCGGCTACATTGTCACCTATGGAGCTTGAAACCTAGCTTCTAACCAAAAGGTTTGCTATCAAATTAAAAACCACGCAACGTGCTCAGAAGAAGAATCTGCTTATCGTCGTACGGAGAGATGACAGCACAATATATAAAAGATAAGACAGGAGTCAGATATGTCATTGATTCAACTAGAAAACTCAAATAGCCATGGGCTGGTCATGTTACAAGAAGGTCAGTCAACAGCTGCTCATCACAGCTCACAACAAGGGATTCCATTGATCATACACGAAAACGTAGCCGGTAAAAAAAATAAAAATGGTGTGACGCATTAGACAATTTCATAAAATACTGGCTCCGCAACACCCATGGTATAGAGGTGTGGCGAATTCTGAAGTAGGTGTATGTCCAACAACGGGTGCTATAGGGAAGCTGCTGCTGCTGCTGCTGCTGCTGCTGCTGATGATGATGATGATGATGGTTTTATTTATTTCTATCATCACTCCATTATGTGTGCGCATGCGTAGTTTGTTATGAGCTAGGATTTCAAAATGTCATCCTTGTGTCTACGATGCCTATTTCTTTCAGACGAGAATAAATCATTCATGTCTCTGGAAATATGATGTCCATTAGAAATAAACAGGTTGGAAAAGCTGACTGGCCAGGCGCTGACAGGTAGACCACCGTATCTCACAAAAATGATTCACCGGTTCGTCTCTTCCCACACAGTGGTGATGTCCGTTGTTTCATTTTATGCCATATCTGACTTTCACTTTTCCGTAATCAGTTTTGATTGATTTTATTCCGTTCAAGGCTGGCAATGGTTGCAACAGCCATTCAATTACACTCGTTGAGTTATGTCAGTCGCTTTGATGTGTGGTTTTCACATAAGCGAAAAGAGACCCACCAGTCCATATTTCCGTACACGATTCACTGCTTTAACGTAACAGAAATTATCCGTTGTTTTTAGATGCGTCCACACATCTCTATAAGACGCTTTTTGGTCGGTTGATCGATCGGTCTGCAGGTCGGTCTGTTCCAGTCATTTTAAACAACAAAATGAATAAAGGGATGTTTTATTTATTAGCAGTTATTATGTCGTAAGAAGTGTGATGTCAGTAATAGATGACGTACTAAGCATTTGTGTTTCTCACATTGTTGCCAGATATAGTTTGATATTAATTCCTAATACTGCAAAAATGGCTAAAATCGGCTAAACATTTCAATTTCCTGCTAATTACATCGCTGAAAATATCTGCATCTGTTTTACTCCCACTCATCGAAAAAAATAGCCATACACCAAGACTACAGAAAAAAACACTGATGAATATTGTACTTTCACTTTGAACTAAACTAATCGTTTTTATCAATAATCAGGTCTTCGGGTGAACCATCCTCCCCTTCCTCTTTTTCTTACAACAACAACTACTACTTTGTTTAGAATCTCTTTAAATCGGAAATTGCAGATATGGACGTATGGATGGTACACGTATTGTTGAACTTGTGGTTCTTGTTTGTTTATTTTTTAGTTTTTTTTTTTATATAAAAAAAGATACATTACGATATCAGAGAAAACCTGTAAAAATCATTCCCAGGGGCCAAATGGTGCTGAGCGAAGAAACCATTAACACTAATTTACATTGGAAAGTTTTTTCAGCGTTCCGAGACCAAAAAGTGGTAATGGTGGTGAGTTAGATTGGGCTTATACGGAAGGTACAGGAGAGATCAGCGTAGAAGAGAAAGGAAGAGAGTACGTGCTAACTCTAAAAGAAAGCTCGTTACAATAAAAACACCTGACGTTATTTTCGTTTTTCGCCTTTAAATTTTCGTAAAAATGAGAAAAAATGACGTGAAGCGGGGTATACTTGAATTCCACTCCGAGGTCACAAGTAGAAGGCTGAATGAATCGTGAAAGGAAAAACGAGATTATGAAAATCATTAGTGTCGGGTTTAACATAACATTCATTCGCCCGCAGAGACATTATGTCGAGCCGTGACAGGGTAGACAAGAACACAAAGGAAAAACAACCTTTTAAATAAGTAAGTGCTCACAGGAGTCAATTTTGACTACAATACACGCCCTAGTTGTTCTGGGAACTGAGAGAGGAAGAAGAAGAGAATGGAAGGAATCGGTGAAAGATTGCTGGGTTGCCGACCTCGATTTGATTCTCTGAATTTTGGAGATGAGGTATTATTATTATTTCTATTATTATTCGAACTATCCTGATATCAAATAGAGGAATTGAAATAGACGGCGAATATGTTCAATCCCAGTGTGAGATAATAATAATTCAATAATACTACAACTCGTCGTTTAAATAAAGGGTTCGGTTCGTTACTTCCCCCACGCCTACCAGATGATACCTGATGAAGGCTGTAGAGTACAACGGCCGAAATGTTGTATGAAAAACAACCAGATGAGGATAGTCCGAATAATAATAGAAATAGACAAAATAGAAATAGATTGATTCTTCCAGCTAAAACTGCTTTAAAAATACCTAAGATCAGCTAGATCTTCTTCTCTTTCAGCTAACTTTATGGCTAAATATGTTTTGTACTCTTTCGAGGCAGAATTATCAAATAGTTAATGATTCTACGTTAAGACTTCAGATCGAATAATAATAAAATTATCGATTTACTTTTAATAAACTAGAAAAGTTCTTAGTGGATTGGCTGAATAATTATTTAGTATCTGACCTTCCAAATATTCACAAAGCGAAAGTTTCTGTTAAAATTCTGTTTATCGATCTCAAGAAAATTTGTAAAGAATAGTTTCCTTACGTACTTGATTAGTATTGACAGACCTTCAAGAAAATGGCTAAATTCGGCTGAATCTTTCCCATTTCAAGCTGGCTTGATGGCTAAGAATATCAACGATGTATGTTTTGAGTTGGCTATAAAAAAAAATGAAATTGGCTAATTATTTTTTTAAATGGACAGTTGGTTCTCACAGATTATTATCGGCTAAGAAGAGTGAATATCAGCTAGATCTGGCCGAAAAATGGCTGATTTGGCTTCTGTTAACGAATGAGGTGAAAAGAACGGAATTACTGGGGAGAACAAGAGTGGAAAGGTCTGGTTTGTCTCTCAACAGAAACTGCCTAGTGACCAATGTCTTTAGCCATGTTGGGGATGAATAATTAAGAAAAATAGAAAAAGTGGCGAGAACATCTGCTGTGTAATTTCAATCGACTTTTGCCGATCACAAACTATGGGACTAATTTAGCATGAACTTACATTGTAAATTGAACCCACAGCTAAAAAAAACTCTTGAGGAGGGGATAAAACAAAACGAATTTCGTTCAGGTATAATGAAGAGTGAATGTTGAAATTTTCAGCTCTCAAACTTCACTGTTCTCACGATATATATATATATATATATATATATATATATATATATATATATATATATATATATATAGAGAGAGAGAGAGAGAGAGAGAGAGAGAGAGAGAGAAGGGGGAGAGGGATAGATACATCGGTTGATGGATAGAGAGAAAAAGAGAGGGATAGATAGATGGCCAGACAGGCAGCTAGCCATACTCACTTAAAAACTGAGAGAAACCTATGCTGACACAGTTTTGATGATTCCCAACACAAGCAAAGAAAGAGAAGAAACGAAGGTCAGTGGAAGAAGAGGGAATAAAAGAATGGGAATGTGAGGGTAAATGGGATAGAAGGGGGAGAAAGAAAGAAAGATCAAGAAAGAAGGGAAAGGAGAGGGAAAAAATGAATGAAAAAATGGAGGAAGGAGGAAGAAAGGAAAGAAGGTGGGAAAAGGGGGAAGGAAAGAAGGAAGGAGGGAAAAGAGGACGAAAAGACGGGCAGAAGGAAGCGAAGAGAAAAAAAGATGCGAAGAAGGAAGTTAAGAAGGAAGGAAAGGGGGAGAAAGAAGGGAAGGTGGAAAGAAAGGAAGAATAAAAGAAGGAAGACAAGTGTCGATGAAGAAGAGAAAGAGCACCAGGGGTGGAAAAACAGTAAGAAGGAAGAAATGAATTGATAGACCTGCAAACAAGATCAACGACACGGGGGGTGGGGGAAATGAAAGGAAGAGAGAATAAGAAAACAATAATGAAATTGATCTGCTTCCCCACACGAGCAGAATGTGACACAAGGTCAATTGAACGTGGGTCTGCATACGTAAGTGTGAACAAGCACAAAAATAGCCCAGTTTCAGCGACCAGTGTCGAGATGGCGTCAAGATAACTCCGGGTCTTCTTCCTTTAGAGTATTTGGGAGATACACCCCCCTCCTCACCGGGGTTGGGATTGCACCCCTCATGTATGTTGCAAGAATCTCATTGCAAAGGTTAAGGTTCAACGTTTGTCTCTTGAGAGAGAAATCTCGATGGAGTATGACAGCCGTTGACGATGTCCCGGTTCCCGTTGTGTGAATAAGCTTTGTAATCTTTGCCAGTCTCAAATCTGGCCGACATTTTGACTGCAGTGAAGTTAGTCCTAATGAAGAGTTCTCCATACTCTTCGCTCAAACCGTGAATTAATCGTAGTTCTGAAAATAACTTTATATTGTAAAGAGTGTATAACCGATGCATTTTCCCGATAGTCACTTATGGAGCTGAAACATGGAACCTAACCAAGAGACAGATCCGCAAATTGAGAACTATGCAACGAGTACATGAAAGAATTATGCTGGACCTTTCATGGAGAGACTACAAGACAGCACAGTACATCCGGGAAAAGACAAGAGTCGGGAACATCATAGAATCCATTAAAAATCTCAAATAGCTGTGGGCTGGCCATGTTGCAAGAATGGCAGACAACCGATGGACATTGCGGCCCACGACATGGATTCCCCAAGATCACATGCAGAACCGAGACCGGCAGAATATTAGATGGAGAGACGAGCTAGACGAATTCAGAAAGTACTGGCTCCGTGAGACCCATGATAGAGAAGTGTGGCGATTCCTGGGGAAAGTCTATGTCCAACGACGGACCTTTGAAAGACTGATGATGATGATGATGATGATGATGATGATGATGATGATGATGATGATGATGATGATTTTTATCCACTCACATAGACAGCCAGAAAGAGTTACCGAGCCTATGATCTTTGCCTTGAGAAGATGTACGCCCCTAAATTTCAGCTCCCTGGTTGCAAAACTGTAGCCTTGAACTTAGAACATGCATACATGTTTTAATTCGTGAAGATAACTGATTCAAACAATCAAGACGCACGTGCAAACGTAATTATATGATATAATATGTATTATATGATATAACTAGAAAGTTCGCGTAAACATGATAGGGGTTTTTTTATGTATGGATCAGTGCAAAGGAGCCTAAAGCTGATTCATAAGCTAATCTATTTTTTAAAGATTCAAGTATCCTAAATTTGAGTTTCTTTTCAAGTTTCAACTCAACTCAGGCTGTTTTGATGTCAAATCAGACGTGAAGTCTCAGGAGTTTTTATGACGTTATTTCCATTACGTTGTTATGGGAAGGTAAATTAATCAATCAGAGCATTTCATTTGAGCTTGAACAGACAAACAGAGAAGAAATTACATGGATGAACACTTGCATTTCATAGACGTAGATGACAGAGAATAAGCATTGCAGTGAGCTTAAAGAATTGCGTTCTGTGGACCATGAACGAATCTTTTTCCATTTCTTTTATTTGTTTTTAATGTATTTTCTCATTTTAGTTGACATTTTTATTACCTCATTAGAACATGAATAAAATTATATTCAACTACGTCAGTTGCATGAATAAAATTCTTTTTCTCTACTTCAGTTACTTCCCTTAGCTTTATAGAAGATATCAACACATTTCTTTTTATTATCTGCGTGAATTCATTTTATATGAATAAGATTGAAAATTTATCAATCTGTATTCTGCACTACCAAAAAATCCTCAAAAATTGGTTAACTATTAAAATTTATTACGTAATAGTATGAAATAAAGCTTAGTAAATACTAAAAAGAGGATTCTTCCCAGGTCTGTGCCCTGAATAATTAAATCATTTGGAAAGCACCGGTGCTCGTCTAAACACTGAAGTTGAGCAGCCTTGAACCTGATCAGTACTCACATGGGTGACAGTTCATAAACTAAGCCAAGAGAAGTTTAATCAATATATCATAAGTGACTCAGCAAATTCTACGGTCTGACCTATTACGCCGAGTGTTTTCCGTTTGTTTCAGACACAATGCTTCTTTTACTCTCCAACCTTCTTCGGGTATATGTTGAATTCGGTAATAATATGACAGATATTAAGTTTAGGGCTCCAAAATTCTAATACCCACGGGACAATAGATTAATGTATAAAAGCAGTTGCGGTGCCTGGGGCCCGTTGACGCTACAACTCGAGAACAGTTGTATCTCTGGGGGCTCAAAATATCTTATGTACCCCGAAAAAACTTTTTTTATGATCCCCCAAAAATAATGTAAAAAAAATCCTCTGCCGATAAAAGGCTAGGTTTCACTTCTAGATACCTGATGGCCGTAAGTTCAATCCCTGGGTCTGGCAACGAAAGCAAAAGATGGTATCACAAGGACGAATCAATTGATATAATATATCCCCAACCAACAATATGCTTTGATATCTGTGGATTGAATTGAGGGTTTAGTTCGAAATTCCCACAAGGTCACCTGAAGAAGGCCGGAAAGTAACACCAGGAATTAAAATTATTTTTTAAGTTCTGAGATATGCAATGAACCTGGAGATGGAGAAGTAGTCATACACCGTAGAACCGTACTTGCCATCATTTCCACCCTAGTGTATAACGAAAGGTCCAGGTGCAGTGAGACTTGTCCGAATAGATAAAAAATATTCATGATAATATATTATCTCAGAAACTAAACAGGTTTTAGTGAATCAACGAATAGAATTCATATCCAAGTTTAATTCAATGCTTAGTTTTCTCTTATGACTATTGCAAAACCATAAATTATACTCGGACAATTACTTTTGACCTAACATCATACCCTTAATAACAAAGGACAATGCAACAGGTGGTTAGAATGGGATATTAATTGAATTGCAGACTGAACATTTGACTTTTCTTTTACGACAAGATAACAACTACTTTTAGGTTATGGCCCTAAAATCATAAAAAGGTCTAACTTTTGACCTATGTGCTTAGAAAAATGCGAACAGTCAACTTATAAAACCATTTGAACGTATTGTATTCATGTTGATATTCGATAATGTTGGGGGTCAAAATGAATTGGTGAATTAGTTTCTGAGCAGAAGCCCGACACCGAATTCGAGCAACAGGTGCTCTTGTCGAGAATCAAAGGGCAAAAATATTTCTCCTTTACATTTAGTTATTTCAATTATCTATGCTCTAGCGAAAAAATTGGAAGGATATCGTCATCAGAACAGAATTTCGTGGAATTACGAGAGGAGACGTTTTATCAGCAAGAAAATGGGAAAGGTATGTCTTGGATTTGTTATGGATAACCACTAGAGATGTATCCCGATATAGCAAGGTTTATTATGGCTCGTTTCGCGATACGAGGTGATTGATTGGTGGACCCTAACATATCCACTTATTATAAACCATTCGTTCAGAAAATCGCAAATCAAAAAGAATTTTATTAAAAGTCTTACTCAATATAAGTATTAAATTTCTCCAATTTCCATTCAAATGCCGTATTTTACGGAGTATAAGGCGCATTTTTTTCCAAGTATCGTCTCAGGGAGCGAACTCTTTATCGGTTGCTTGCTAACGTAACTTCACCATGTAAATAATGTAAACAGTCAACCTTTGTTAGAGCCTTATATACATTTAGATTGATAAGATCCAAGTAGAATAACCTGGTAGTGTGGAGGGCTACGAAGATCATGGAAGAAAGGAGGATTTTTTTCTTTAAACTTTTTCGAGTATGTCTGCAAAAATAGAGGTGCTGTGTCATATTCCAAAAAAATACGGTAATACATAATTAAATCGTATTTTCCACATAATTTCTTTGGTTTTGTGATGAAGACCACACCTTGAATTTGTTTTGATACTCGTTATTGACTTTTGTTTATCAGTGGTTAAGTTCTAACATGTTTGTCTTTCTTGGACACTTACATTCATATTATAAATGGAGACTATCGTATAACTAACCACTATAACAAATCAGCCTTTTGTTGGACATTGGCCTTTCCCAAGGTTGCCATTTTTTTCACATTCAAACGTCAGGGAACCTAGCCTTTCCAAACATGTCCAAATTATAGCACCATCTAATCAGCGCCGGATTAAGGTAAGAGCTGAGTGGACTGAATCCAGGGTCCCTCCTATATTTCGCTGGCCCCCAAAATTAGTCAACAGAAAAAATTACGATGAGAAAAAAACTGTAAACGTACAATGGAATTGTAATGATTATGTAGAATGAATTCAATATAATTACAATTTAATTCTATAGAATTTCTTGTTTACTTGTGCTAACAATTATTTTAATGGGAAGTTTCTGCTATGCAATCTTAATCTGATATAATTTCTCTTATGATTCCGAAAGGATCCACGTTGAGAGTCAAGCAGTTGTCCTGTCCATTGTCATTAAAATTCGCTATCCTAAAAAAGAAGGGTGTGCAACCAATGCATCCTCCCGATAGTCACTTATGGAGCTGAAACATAGACCCTAACCAAGAGACTGGCCTGCAAATTGAGAACCGTGTAATGTGCAAATGAAAGAATAATGCTCAACCTCGCACAGAGAGACCACAAGATAGCACAATACATTCGGGAAAAGACAAGAGTCAGGGACATCATAGAATCTATTAAAAACTCAAATGGCAATGGGCTGGCCATGTTGCAAGAATGGCAGACAACCAATCGACATCGTGACTCACGATATAGAACCCCAGAAATCATACGCGCAACCGAGACCGGCAGAGCATTAGATGGAGAGATGAGCTTGACAAATTCAGAAAGAATTAACTCTGCAACGCCTGCGATAGAGAAGTGTGGCAAATCCTGGGCGAGGTCTATGTCCAACGACGGACGTTAGAGACTGATGATGATTGTAAATGGATTCTACGATATTTCACCTGTTTTATCTCTGATATACTGAGCTTTGTGTCTCTCCGTGAGGTTATTAACATGATTCATCCCTGTGCACGTTGCATGGTTCTGAGAGGCCAATTCTTTGTTGGGTTCGATGTTTCAGCTCTGTAGTTGATTCTTGGGGGAATGCATTTGCTTAGCAAAGATGCTATTCTCACCCACCTGCTTTTCTAAATAACTGGAATACATACAATCACTTGAATTCACTATCATCATCATCAGTCTCTCAACGTACATCGTTGGAATAGACCATCCCCAGGATTCCCCACACCCCTCTATCATGGATGTCGCAGAGCCAATACTTTCTGATTTTGTCTAATTCCCCTCTCCATCTTGTATTCTGCCAGGCTAGGTTGTGCATGTGATCTCTGGGAATCAATATTGTGAGTCGTGATTTCAAACGGTTATCTGCCATTCTTGCAACTTGATCAGCCCATTGCCATTTGAATTTCCTCATAGCCTCTATGATGTATCGAACTGTTGTTTTTTCCTTATTATAGTGTGTTGTCTTGTGATCTCTCCTTGTGTGGTTGAGCATGATTCTACCATGTATACATTGCATAGTTCTCGGTTTGCAGGTCAGTGTTTTGGTTTAGTTCCATGTTTCAGTTCTATAGGTAACTATCCGAAGGTTGCATTGGTTGTACTCAACATCAATTGCTTTAAGAAGATACTGACACTTCGTTCGTGATTCTTGCTGAAGTTTTGCTCCCAAGCAATTAAGATAATAGTCCTGATTTACCATTACCAAGATCTGTGAATATTCAAGAATATTCGTAATGATAAACATTTTTTAATTCTCTAGGAAAAAATCTTCTTTTTAAGATAATGTACTAATTTGCGTAATTATTGTATTGATTCAACGTAGCGCCAGAAGTGGTCCGATCGACCAACCAGTCGAGTGGGCTACATATTCTCTTGTATTTGCGTGTGTGTGTGTGAGGGAGAGAGGGGGATAGATAGAGAGAAATAAAGAGAGAGAAAGAAAGAGAGAAAGAAAGAGAATGTGTGGGGGGGGCACTCCTGGTCACATTTTGGGGGCAACAACCTTTGGAATTTGCATTAGTACATTACTAGATATCATCTAAACCTATTAATTAATTTATTTAATTATCTATATTTAGTGCATTTTCGGGTCGCTATGGCCATTTTTGGCCAATAATGCCCAAAACTTGTGCTGAAGTTTTTAGACAATTTTAGATAAAAGATCTATTTTTTCAAATGATTTTGGACATGTTTTTAGTCCTGCTACACACGTTGGCTGCGGTGATCCCTTTATGTGAGTTGTGGGTTTGTAAATTGTTTTAATCAAGGAATTTTGCAAAAATACTCGATATACATTTATAAAGATCTCGCATATTTCATTCGTCTTAGTAAAAAGATTCCTATCAAAAGTAGCTTTGGATTGAAGATTCTAAAGAAGCCAACAAAAAATATTTCTCAGGAATGAAAAGAGATATCTTAAAATATTTAACTAATAATGTGTATTATGGGAAAAAAACACCCGAGAATATATGAAAGATATTTTAGATTTTTTAAAGATCATCTTTGAAGATAAATCATGAGAACAAAATAATATAAAATGAAAATACTTTCACACAGATCGACATACGTAAAGATGTAACATTATTATTTGAAGATTTTTTTCAGTGAAAATTCAAGCTTATGTTATAGATGTTCAAATCTTAGAAATCTTAGTTATTTTTTCAACTTACCTTTCATTATTTTCATAGTAGTTACTTACCTAAGTTTACCTTTGATTGGGTACGCGTCCAAGAGAACGGGGTAGCAGGTGTTAATCCAACTCGCCACTCTGCTATAAGCAGAAAAAACTGTTTGCTAATCATCACCCCACAATGACATAACCTCTTCATTTTCATTTCTAACCATTATTATTTTCATAATAATAATTGTTACTGGTAAATTCCTGTTGCTTTTTCAACGGCACACCAAATGCTTTGTTCTGAGAGCAAGCTCAATCTACAAGAACAAGAAAACCCGATTAGTTCTAAACATAAGGATATACAACCAATGCATCTTCCTGATAGTCACCTATGGAGCTGAAACATGGAATTTAACAAAAAGATCGACAATAAAACTGAGAGCCATGTAACGGGCACAGGAATCATGCTCAATATCACCTGAAATGATTACAAGACAACACAGTATCATTGGGAGAAAACAGGAGTCAGAGACATCATAGACACTATTTTTAAAAGGTCGATTGGCAATAGGCTGGTTTTGTTGCAAGAATGGCCGACAACCGCTGGACATTACAACATTGATACTTAGATGCGAAACTGTGATCAGCAGAAAATAAAATGGTATGGCGAACTGGAGATTATCAGAAAGCACTGGCTCTGCGACGCCCATTATAGAGAGGTCTGGCAAATCCTGAGGAAGATCTATGTCTAACGACGGATGCTAAAAAGCTGATGCTAATTATGATGATGATGTTTACACCGTTATTTGAAAGTTTAACGCAAGGTATAGTTAACTAAAGTTATCCGGAAGAAGACGGGAATCAGGGGCTTCATAGAATCCATTAAATAGCTCAAATGGCAGTGGGCTGGCCATATCACAAAAATGGCAGACAACCGATGGACATTTTGACTCACGACATGGATCCCCCGAGATCACATGCACAACCGAGGCCGGCAGAATATTAGATGGAGAGACAAACTAGACAAATTCAGAAAGTACTGGCTCCGCGACGCCAACGACAGGAGTGTGGCAAATTCTGGCGAAGGTCTATGTCCATCGACAGACGTTGAAAGACTGCTGATGATGAAACTTTAAACAACTAAAAACATGCAGTAGTTAGCATTGGACTTTATCGTCATTAAATTGCGTGAGGAAGTTTTGCATGATAATCCTGAATTGACAAAAATCTGACACAAAAATTATTTCCTTCCATAATATGGAAGTTAATTGTTCGGTTTGATATATACTGAGACGTCATTGAACTAAATAAGGGAGGAGTCTTGTTTAAAGAGATATTCTTACTATTCTTTTTACAAAGTTACATTTTCGTAAATAAATTCAGTATTCAATGAGAAAATTTGATAATTGTTTTTGACAAGGTTCTCAAAAAAAGATGGTAACAAATATAAACGCGGTACAAGATGAAAGCATAAATTACGCAGACAATTTGGAACAAATAGGAGCCTGTTTACTTCTTATTTACATAAGTTCATGTGAAGAAATACTGTTAGAAATGACAAGGAAAATGTATTAAATCATTCCATGATAATAAATTCAACTGTTTATTCATTTTAGTGCTACAAAGATGTAACAAAATACTTAATCTTTTCTTTAATTTCAACCCCAGTCCTGACTCTAACACTAACCAAAAACCCTAAACACAACTCTTTAAATTATATCGTCTGTAGTTAAATTTAGTAAAATGAAGTTCTAAACGGTCAAGTTTTCTGCTTTTAATTGTTCCGTAATTAGTTGGCTGCAACAGCTTAAATAATAGTGTCTATACTAGTCCCCTAGAGTTATTGCCCTTTTTTGCAAGAATTGCCTACCCTAAATGGTGTGACAGAGAGACAGGTCGACACGTTGTACATTATGATATAGATAAGGCAGCACATTTTAAAGATTGTCGAAACCTGTGTTCGTTGGAATTAATTAAAAAAGAACGCTTCTTCCTTGTCTTTCTATCATGATCAGCGTTGGTGATGTCGATTCGTTATTACAACTTTCCTTTTTAGTTTTTAAGCTGGTTTGGCTGATTGGCTATGAATCAAGCGTACAGGCCGCAAAATAGAGCCAATTGGCTGAAAATTTCAACCTCTCCTTTTTGTGGATAAAACACAACTTTTTTTGTTTTCTCCTTTGTAGGTTTTTATCGGAGGGGGGCAATTTACTATGTAAGTTTATGCTAATCTGTTCCCTTTGTTTGGGCTTTTTTTAAAATTCTGACACTTCAGTGATAACAGCCCAAACAAGAGGCGAGAGCAGCAAATTATTCATCGACGACATGCTACCAAAGGATGTTGGTCACCTGGCAGTTTCTATTGAGAGACTAACCAGACTTGTTCTTCATTTTTATTTGCTTTTCCGGGATTTTTTTCTTTCCCACTTGCTTTCAGAAAAATTCCTACTCTTCCGTGATAACTGCCCGGAGAAAAGGCGAGAGAGGTAACTTATTCATTTATCACCCCTTTTCGCACAACCCCAACACGACGACACGCTGCCAAAAGGCCTTGTACACGTTTTCTATTGAATGACTAACCAAACCCGTTTTTCATTCTCGTTTGCTTTCCCAGGATTTTTACGTTCTCGTTTTAACAATATAAAATGAAGGAAATCGTTTTTCGGGTGCCAGGTATTCTGCAAAATGAAATTTGATGAAAATTTTTTTGGATCAAATAGCGCAAACAATTGATTAATAAAACAAGAAGAAATAAGATCCATCCTTGATTCTTTCGTCGCCATTATCATGGCCGCCTTAACGTTTCTCAATATGTTTAATATTATTTCCCATCTTCGTTACATTAACATCGTGGCTTATTTTTTTTTATCTGTTCATTTTTTTCTACTTATTTACTTTCACTTTTCTTAATAACATTATCGCTGCTTTCTTATGGTTGCTCTAGTTATGGCTTCGACAAAGAAAATATTTTCCATCGCAAAAGAAATCCCAAATCCTTAGCGAGAAAGATAAGGCCCAACACGAAATCTAATATACAACTTTCCTCTTCCGATATCTCAGTGTATATCGTTTTAGAGAGAGTCAACCAAAACTGTCAGCAAAACCCTCAACAAAGGTTTAATCAGCTTTTAAGAAGGTCTTGTTGGCTGGCTATCGATCTATTTACAAATGCGTCGCGTGTACACGCACGTGTCACGTGTAAATTTGAACATTTACTCCTTGATTGAAAATTCCCCTTAAATTGATTTTTAACTGTGGATTCGATTTGCAATGTAAGTTTCTACTAAACTGATTCCTTAGTTTGTGTCTGACTGAGGACATAGGACATGGGACGACCCTTTGATCCTATGATGAAGATACCATGATCCTGGGCTGAAGCCATACATGAACAATCCATTTTAATACAACATTTGTTTTTCCTTGAGTGTGAGTTTGATTCTCACCATGAGCTTGCTCTTTTTTTTCCGATCGCACTGTTTAATCGATGCCATAGAATTACTGTCCGATTGTGATAAAAAGCAACTAAAAGTTAGGATGGAAGCAAAAAGAAAAATAGTCAAAAATAAGTGATATTAAATTATCTCGTTACTCCTTTCATAAATTGCTCATAGTCAATTTGATCAAGTAGGAACTTTATCACAGAACAATACTCAAATGTATATAAAATAAAGTTCCTGTCTCACATACAAAATAATCTTTGATACGAATAAAAATATATTTTGGAACAAATTCAGTAATAGCAAAGAATGAAGGCGACCAAGGGTGAATTAAGGTTTATTTTGTAAGGTACCAGCAAGCTAGCTAGTGCCTCTTCTCTGGGCGCGGCATCAGTTCTCTAAGCTTGGGATTCCAATATCAAGTGTCAAACTTAGAGCCGAAAATCGCGTTACCTACGGTACCTGGTATTTCCAGGCGGTCACCCATCCATGTTTTGGCTCGACATTGCTTAACTTAGGAGAGCGTTGAAGAACCAGTGAATCTGATAGGCTGTGACTGTCTGGTCTGAAATGGTCTGAACTCTGACTCGGAAACTTTTTAGTGACTTTTGGTCACAACTTAAACTCGGGCCGTTAATCTACAGCCTCCAGTATTTATTTCCGATCAGGCTGTTCGCTCATGACCATGAATTTTCAAGATGAAAATAAAAATAGTCAAAACTAATATTAAAAATACGGTTTCGTTTTACAGAAAATCGCAATGAAATAAAACTATTGATCATCATCATCATCATCATCATCATCATCATCATCATCATCATCATCATCATCATCATCATCATCATCATCATCATCATCATCATTCTTTCGACATCCGTTGTTGGACATAGACTTTCACCACACTTCTCTATCATGAACATCACGGAGCCAATACTTTCTGAATTTGTCTATCTCATTTCTCTATCTAATACTCAGCAAGCCTCTGTTCCGCATGTGATCTCAGGGGATCTATGTCGTGAGTCACGATGTCCATCGGTTGTCTGCAATTCTTGCAACATAGCTAGCCCACCACCATTTGAGATTTTTAATGGATTCTATGATGTCCCTGACTCTTGTCTTTTCTCGGATATACATTGCTGTCTTGTGGTCTCTCCATGTGAGGCCCAGCATAATTCTTTCATGTGCACGTTGCATAGTTCTCAATTTACAGATCTGTCTCTTGGTCAGGTTCCATGTTTCAGCTCCATAAATGACTATTGGGAGGGTGCATTGGTAATATACCCTTCTTTTTAGGATTAATGGGATCTTCTTATTTATGAAGGTTAAGCTTGCTCTGCCAAAGGCTTGCCATCCAAGTGTGATTCTTCGTTTGATTTAGTTGTTAAATATTTTACCTCACCGACAATTGTTTTAAAAACTGAAATTGGATTCATAATACTTCGAGTTACTTAACCCTGGAAATTATTTTTTTCATTATTTTACAAGTTTTTTTAACGAACAAATCATTTATGTATGGATCATCATAACTTTTGTTTCTATGGAGGAAAGAATTCCTTTAGAAAAAAATCATTAATCACCTTTTTCCTATTAATTTTCTCTTACAATAAAAAAAAAAGTTATCTTGGAGGTGATTATATTTTGTTCTGCGATTTGGAGAGAAAATATTCATGGAAAGGATTCTTTTAAACGAATATATCGCAAGGAAACAAGATGTCAGATTTTTTATTCAATGAAAAAAATCATAGTGAAAGCGTAATTATTAATTTTTCTTAATGATATCTTTCCTTCTCTAATTAATATGATTAATTGTTTTGATAATAAAGAATCATTCGAAATGAAAATGAATTAAAATTTTAGAAAATTAGAAGAATCAGATTTGTTTATGTTTGTAAGACTGCTGGCGTGTGAGGTGACGTCATCCAGTGAAGAAACAAAATATTTTTTTTTCAGTTCGATCAATTCTGGGGTGCCTGTCGCCTATGTGGTCCATATCCTTCATCATGATTTTTAGCTGATTTTCAACGCAACTCACTCAAGCCGTAAGGTTATAGTAACTGTAAAAATAATCTGATCCGCCTGGAAATTCATTCACTGCTCCCTTCGCCCATGGCCTAGCCTCCTCAGAATTCGATTGAAATTCATTGAGAACTTTTGGAGGTATTGTGTAGACAAATATGAACGAAAAATAAGGGAAAATTTAAAATACATTCTAAAATTTAATCAATTCTTCCTTGGCTTAATGCTCATTCAACTCCGAAATATCACTGAATCTTTTTGAAACTTGGAGATTTGTGTGGACAAACAAACGAACAGACACAAATAAGATAAAGAAAGAAGAAGAAGAAGAAGAAGAAAGGGAAAAGAAAGGGAGAAGAAAGAAATGAATAAAATAAAAAAAAGGAATGACAGAATGGGAGAAGGAAGAAATGAATAAAATAAAAAAAAGGAATGACAGAAAACAAAGGAAACAAGAAAAAAATTATTCCCGATAGATTTTAAACAAGGATAGTTCTGGTTAGTCACTCCAAAGAAACCGTAGTGCTACCAATGTATTTTGGCAGCACTTTGTGCTGGGGTGATCAATTAAAATTTTTAAAAAAGATTGATTAATGAATAAGTTATTCCTCATGCCTTTTGTTGGGCAATGATCAATAAAAAAAAGTCTGAAATTTAAAAAACAGAAAACAAGCGTTGATGCTGCCGGATATAAACCGGAGGATCGTTTTAGCGTAGACTTGCATTAATAACTGAACTCCCAATAAAACCTCTCTAAAAATATTTTTTTTAAATGTGTTTTCTCGACATAATAAAAAAGATTAAATGTTTCCATTTTCAACCCACCTGATTCATAGTTGCAGCCCGTACGTGCGACATATACCTACATAGCCAGCCAGACTAACTTAGAAACTGAAGGAACTTATGTTGTTGACTGTTTGGATTGACTTTTTTTAAGAGAGACTCATAATTCAAGGGAAACTGAACAGGAGGCTTTGCTTATCACCTTCCAGTGTATCTCATCGTGAATAACCCCAAATCTGATCGTAAATTAGGAGGTGGAGTTCGTATGCAATTAGACCAGTGATTCCCTAACTGTGCCCCGGGGAGCTGCAATTAGCTCCCAGGGGTACCGTGGCATATTCGAAAGTTTAATAATATTACTGAGGTTCTAATTAAACAAAAAAAAAACAGTACAGAAATGGAAGGTTTTGTTTTGTTTTCGTTTTTTGATAAATTTGAGCTTTTCTCTGAAATTCAAGTATAGGGTATCTGAATTAGCAGAGGTTAAGGGTTAAGAGGATTACCTGCAATTTTCGACAACCACAATATCTATGTCCTTCCTCTGAAACATGAGCATAGCAAATACCCTAGAAATAACAGAAGTGAATTAGAATTATCAAATCAAATTACAGAATAACTAGATTTAAAAACATTTTAAAACTGAGTGCACGAGGTGTACCAAAATAAGTAACGTAGTTCATTTTTTCTTGTGTTATTTGATTTGATAGAATTAAAATGATTACTATTACAATAGTACACGATATTAAAATAGTGGACACTTATTGTATAACTGCAGTATTGCAGTACACAAATTTGGAACAGGGGTAGAAAAACATCAACCAAACCGTATTTCCAAATCGAATATTCGTGTTTTACAAGAGGCTACGATTTTTACCTCAGCCAACGAAGTTAGGGATACGTATTCGGTGACATCTTTCCATCGTTCTGTTTGTCTCCGTGATATTTCAAAAACTAATCGATGTAATTCAATGAAATTTAGTAGATGCACGCGTTAACATCCTCATCTTTGATGTGATGTACATATATTTTTTAAATGAGATGCTTATCTCTAAGCATATATATAAAATTGAAATCCCTGTTTCTTTCTGTCTTTCCATTTGTCCAAAAAATACTTCCCAAAATACCCAATTTAATACAATTATATATATATATATATATATATATATATATATATGTATATATATATATATATATGTATATATATATATATATGTATATATATATATATATATATATATATATATATATATATATATATATATATATATGTATGTATATATATATATATATATATATATATATATATATATATATATATATGTATAAGGATCAATATCCTAATCTTTGTGGTAATCACTAAGCTCCTAAACGTGCGATAAGTAGGAAGTGGTTAAATTTTGTGTTGGCTCCAGGATTTTCTTCTGATTGAAAGGTATTTTTCTTCTTTCTTTATGCTTATTTTGTACATTTATTTATACACTCATAACTGTCCACACGATATCTCCAAAAGTTCTCAATTAAATAGCTGGGAGGTTAAGCAATAAGCAACAGAAAAAGTGATTAAAATTTGAGGCGGATCAATGCACAATTACTTCCCCTGAAAATGACGTTGGCAGAGGTATAAGTGTTTTTAGTACACCCATTTTTTTATCCCAAAAAATGTACTCGTTCATTTGTGTTATACACGCAGGGCTATGACAAATTCTTGAACAACAACGACAGTGATTTACTAAAAACTGAAATACTAGTATATACATAAGTGATACTCCAATAACAGGATTATTTGAGAAATTTCGACACAACACGCTAAAAATGTTTATCATCACTATCTTAGAAATAAGCAAATCGTTATATGTTTTTGGTAACGCAAGATACAAGAAAAATAGAAGCGATTGCGTTAGCCTAGTCACAAAAAGTGTTCATTCCTTATCGAGAATAATCGAACAATACGAAACGGTTTTAATCAAGGCGCAATTCTTCATAGCATTCGACGCGCACACGAGCACAGACCACATACGGGTGAAGACTGCAATTGCAGACTGTACAACTTGGACCTTCCTTACAAGACTGGGTGTCCTAACTCATCGGTTAATTCCGGTTTTCGTTAACGGCAATACGTGCCACAAGGCTACGTTTCAAGAGAGCTTCAATAATTATCTTGTGTTACCAGCACGCTTTTTAAGGTGCTATCCAGAACCCATCTTTTGTAAGGGAGGGGGGGGGGCATCTGGCTCATATTATTGTATTGTTATGAAGTGGAGACCTACTCACACACCCTTTCGTATATCTATTCCAGTGCCTCAATGCACCAGGTCAGTAAGTCTGCCTCAGAATTGCTTATAGTGAGACAGAAAAATACAGGGATTGGGGTTCATGCCTTACTGAATGCGTTACCAGGTAATGAAATTGTAACTTTGTATCTCGAAGTCATTATACATATATATATATATATATATATATATATATATATATATATATATATATATAATACAGAAAATTGAGATGAAAATTAAAATAATTATATGCTTTTATACGCCTGTTTTTTGTTGGTTTTTTTTTTTTTCATTTTGTATCTATTTTGGGGGAAAGTATTGATTTACTTAATAAAAGCAGCCGGTAATTTTCAGTCGGATATATATATATATATATATATACATATATATATATATATATATATATATATATATATATATATATATTCAGGCATCATGGCATTATATCCACTAATGGATAAAAGCTTTACTAATCTCCTGACGACTGTGACTGCAATGATCTCTGCAATGTCTTACCGGTAAACCATTCTATCATTCCTTCATCTTGTGTCTGGTCTTTTCCCACTCCGTTTAATGTTCCTTGGGTACTGTTGTCACTCCTTTTCTTTTATCTATAGAGCTTTACAGTGTTAAACACTCTTCTTTTCATTAAAAAAACTTATTTAATTTCAGGCAATTGTTTCCCAGTATCTGTTTATGTATTTATGTAATTTTATTCAGTATTTTTTTGTTTATATATATATATATATATATATATATAGATAGATAGATAGATAGATAGATATACACATCAGGTTACTTATAAATATATCTTATTATCAAAAGTACATTGCATTTTACATATATATCATGAGATTAACAATAGTTTGACAAATTGTTTCAAAGTTTTCACATCTTTTAAACACACTGACACATACACGCACACACACACACACACACACACATATATATATATATATATATATATATATATATATATATATATATATATATATATATATATATATAGTCTAGGAAGCATTACAGCTGTAAACACTGAATATGTAAAAGAAGAGTTTACCAAAATTATTTGTCATTTCAGTCAATTATTCCCAATGTCTGTTAATATAATTTATATTGTTTTTTTCAGTGGATTTCATATTTTACACAAAATTAGATCATATGGTACAATGTGATTTTTGTTCTCGTTTGAATAATCAGTTATTTGCAATGTGACTGTTGCGCGGATTTAAAAACCGAAACATTCATATTAACATGACTGCCAACCATTACAGCGGGGATCCCTCTGTTTCATTATACAAGATAATTCAAACAGCCTCTGGGTTGGCAATCGATTTATATATTGGCGGTGATAATATATACGACTTACTATATATATTTTCTACTTTCCCTGTATAAAATTATGTGCATATGTGTATTTTGAGATGTATCAGCAACAAACACCAAAAATGCGTCACTCACTTCAGGTTGCATCAATTTACCCCATGCTGAAGAGGGGTGATGAATTCATTAGTGCAAATTGAACTCAAACTGTCTCTGCCTGAGTTTGAACCCGGTCCGCCGTATCTATTCTCCGCGTCTGAATCTGCTCAGTCTTCCCCACACCCCTAGATCGTTGAAACGATTCCTTTTGACATCAATATGGTTGTAATCGTGATTAAAAAGCGGAAGAAATCAACAACTGTTTCTTCCTTAACTTCCGACGTTGAAGATAAAACGGCTGCACCTGCATTTAACGTACCCGCCTAGAAATGCAGGTTTTGTTTGTATACATAAAACATTAATGGCTATTCTCCTTCTCAATTTCACACACTCTCTACCACTTCATCTCTCACTTCATCAAAACAATATATATATATATGTGTGTGTGTGTGTGTGTATATATGTGTGTGTGTGAGTGTATGCTTTGTTTATGTGTTATGTTTATATCTCCTTCTTTCATACACTCTTCACCTCTTCATTCGACACTTAACGCAGATTCACACACACATGCACACACACACACACATACATACATATATATATGTGTGTATAAATATATATAAATGTGTGTGTATGCTTTGTTTGTGTGTTTATGTGTATATCTCCCTCTTTCATACACTCTTCACCTCTTCATTCGACACTTAACACAGACTCAAACACACATACACACACACACATATATATATACATATGCGTGTATGTGTGTGTGTTTGTGGACGTGTGTGTGCATGCTTTGTTTGTGTATGTAAAAGATTAACCGTTCTTCTCTTTCACACACTCTCTCACCTCATTCGGACATAACATATATATATATATATATATATATATATATATATATATATATATATATATATATATATATGGTGAGTGAGAGAGATACGGATTATGTATAATTTGGTAGAACATCTTCAATAAATCTTTCATTAAAAATGTCGGACGAAATGCATTTTTCAATTTTTTATTTTTACTAATTTGTCCAAATAAGTGAACAGATCTCTGGGTTCAATGTACACAGATACTTTCCAAGAGATAGAGCGATATATATTTATATATATGATATAAATCAGGGATGCAATATATTATAATATCATACAATACTATATACATCCAACTTGAAACATCAAGTAGCTTCAGAGCTGAGCTTGAAATATATTGGATGGGGGATTCGCTGCACAAACACGTTTATACTTCTACTTGTTTGTGTACCGAATCCTCACTCCATTATATATATATATATATATATATATATATATATATATATATATATATATATATATATATATATATAATGTGAATTATAGGAAGTGAGACGGACTCAGGAGTGAAAGTGTATGGAAACTAACTTTATCAATCCGTAAATGTTTTCATTGCTGACCTAGACATGTTTCAGGATGTATTCCCAACTTCAGTAGCGTATGCTGTGTTTGTGTGTGTGTGTGTGTGTGTGCACCATTTAATGGTTATAAGTTTACTCTGGAACATTAATCCACCATCAGATGTTTTGCTTTCTGAGCAAAAGATGGGATTCCATCTGATAGGGATATCCTGGGACTTGGTTCAGTCTGTAATGAAGTCGGTGGTGTTGCAGCAGTAGTAGGTCTTGGAGAGGCCATAGTGTGTCAGGGTAGACGGGAAGTGGTTTAGTGTTGGACTGACTGGGTAGGATAGGGATAGTATAGTTGGTGGGGTAATGAGGTTTAAGAACTTCATAAGTATTAATCTTACAGGTCGCTTAAATCCTGTTGGCTCTGATTTATATCAGTGGAATTCCATACCAAGGTTTTAGTTGTTATGGGTCTGAGTGACTGTGAAGTTCCCAATATTAGATATACCTGAGAGAGGGCAGAGTGTAGATATGAGGTTGTTTATTTTTAGTGGGATTATGATTTAGAGATCTTTGTGGTTAGGATTGTTAGGTTGGTGTTAGATAAGCAATATATATATATATATATATATATATATATATATATATATATATATATATATATATTGCTTACTTAACATATATATATATATATATATATATATAGAGAGAGAGAGAGAGAGAGAGAGAGAGTCATCCACAGACAGCTGTTTCGATGTATCACATCTCTTCAGTGTTGCTATAGACATTATCCCATCCATTAGCAAGGCAGAATTGAAACCCTCACATAAGTCCCGGAGGCCGATATCCTACCGCTGGACTACGGAACTGGATGGTCAGTAGGGCTGAATTTAAGCGATATATTCATTTACGCAGAAACTCCTCATCCACCAGAGTGCTCTATTCCTATGGAAGAGCATTGCATAAGCTTACAATGGATTAGTTACCTCACTTAAAGAGTGCTCAACCCTGAATCGAGATACATACATATATTCATTAATTCTGTGTTTGTGTACATAAGAATAAATGGTTTATTTATATAATGTTAATATGTATGAGAACAGGGTTCAAAAGAGCGTGGTACCGTACAACTAGCACAAAAAAGACCTCACCTATAGGACGAAACTCTTTACTTTGCATCCTTAGGAACAAAACCACACCCAACAACTAATCCAGGAGTATTATTCGCTTTGCAGAAAACATGTCAACAGTGGGAGTTTCAGTGGCTCAATCAGTTAGCACAGGCCTAGAATATATATATATATATATATATATATGTGTGTGTGTGTGTGTGTGTGTGTGTGTAGATAGATAGATAGATAGATAGATAGATAGATAGCCGAATCTGACGAGGCCCGGAGAGGGCAGAAACATGAGTTAGTTTGTGTAGCGAATCCACACTCTATTTATTTCCAGCTCTACTCCATAACAACTCAACTTCAAAAGTAAAAAGTTGTATGTATTGAGCATTCCATGAAATAAATCTATTACATATCAGAAGTGGCTTTATACTATTAATATATCATTATATTATGTTATACTGCTAGCCTGATTTGTACCACACACACACACACACACAAATATATATACATATATATATATATATATATATATATATATATATATCAGTAAATGAAAATATGTGATTTATTATTATTATTACAACAGCAAATCTCCCGAAAATATATGTATATTTATGAATGCTTTATATAATTTGAGACTCTATTTGAAATAACCTTCCATTTCACACTGAGAGTGAGTCACTCGGCCTTGACATTGTAAATAAATAGAAATAAATAATTAAAGAAAAATGGGTCTGCGACAGGAATCAAACCTGCAACCGATTCAATGTAGCGTTGCTCTTAACCATTGAGCTAAACAGCCCTACTGAATATGAATATCCCTTCTTTAGGGTTGAACACTCTTATGTAGGGCATTCATCTGCTATAAACAACCACGCAAAGATTTCCCAACTATTGAATGGAGTAACTTGTAGATGTGGAATTATGTGTAAGTGAATATATCGCTGAATTCGGTCCTACTGACCATCTAGTTCTTCGTAGGGGTTGAGAAAGGGCATCTGCCTCTGGGTCCAGAGCGAGAGTTTCGAACCTACCAAGCGGTACAGGAAGGGATATCGAGTCTATAGCCACACTGAAGAGTTGTAATACAACGAAAGATTGATACAATACAAAGAATTATTAATCATATATATACATATATATATATATATATATATTGTGACAAACACAACACACCGTTTCGATTTTAGATGTGATAACAAAAAGAAAATACAATTTAAAAGAGTTAACGAATTGTCATTAAATCCACACATACGTTGTTCCTCTATAATCCAGTGATTTGAGATCCAGCTACTTCCATGGCCCAGTAAGTTTTGAACCAGCTGCTGGGAATTCTCCAATTAGGCTTCCAATTACAGTTTGAACCGTAATTCAGCAGTTTATCAACTAGCTCGTTTGATGGAATCTGTCAAAAGCTGACTGTAGTTTGAAACCGAATCGAATAACACTCCATTTTTAATGTTTAATTTGGCATAAAATTAGACCTGTATTTTTTTTTCAGAATCTTTTAAAAAAAATGTTTTTTAATGAAAATGAATTAAAACGCATCATCAAAAATGAATCATTTTCATTCATTATCTTACCATAGGTAGAGCCTCAATGCAAATTTTCATGTTTATTTGTTTGCTTACATTTCTGTTTGTTTGTTTGTTTGTGCTCAAATGGGATTATCTCATTGGTTGATTTACCTTCCAGCCATAACAATAAAAATTACGTAATAGAAACTCTTAAAACTTCATGTCTGATCATCACACATTGAAACTGCTTGAATTGAGTTAAGACAAAAAAGATTGACTTGAAATAGGATCTAGTTATTAAAAACAAATTACGTTATGAAGGTGCTGAACTATGCATAAATAACTCCGTCATTTTAGACGGTTGTATTCTGCTACAACTACTACTACAACTGCTGCTGCCACTTTTACTACAAATGATAATAATAAATATAAAGATAATAATAATAATCTTATATGCATTTCTTTCTCCTCATTAGTTTGACGCCGACGCACCTCATTATTTGATTCAACTTCCTATTATGACATAACAAATACGTCATGTATAATACGATAGAATACGTCATGGAAACTCTTAAGACTTAAAATGTCTGATCACTCATCAAATAGCTGGAGTTGAATTGAGACTTCGGAGTGAACTAATATTTCAGAGAGGATTGAGACTATCCAGACGGAAGAACTGCTAAAGTCGGTTGGAAAATCGAGGAGTGTCCTGAAGTTCTGATGAGACTTGCTATCTCTCGATCTCTAGTGTAAGCCATCAGTCACTACTGGTGTGGAAACTCAATATAAATTTAATGAATTCTGTCGGAGTGGAGATAGCGACGAAAATATCAATCATATTCTAAGTGACTGCAACCAACAGGCCCTGAATGGAATTCAAAATAATTTTGATTCCGTGGTAGAGATGATCCACAGGGAATTGTGCAAACGACTGGGATTTGATTGAACAAACCATCATGATGAGAATTATAGCGTTCGTCTTTCATGATCGAAGCTGACCATGGCTTCAGTTCAGGGTGGTGCAGCAGTTGCGATACACCCTAGGGTCTGAAGGCATTTGAGCTGACTACGATTATCATAAAAGGAGAGTTGTAGACGTCGTCGGTCTCTCTCTCTCTTTTGAGCCTCAGTCTGAACGGACAGGCAGGAAACGAAATCGTTCTGGGAATGGATAATAGATAAGACGAGAAACGAAAACCTTGACGTCGTGTTGAAGTATAATGCATTTCTTCACATGTATGCACACTGTGGCTGCAGAAAGGGGAAGAACAAAAGACGCAAAACTCCAGTAGGGATTCAAAATGGGACATTGATTCATCTTCTTCCCTGCGAGCGAAAAAACATCGAAAGAACTTGAAATCAAGATACTCGAATCATTAAAAACAAATTACATAACAAAACTGCTTTATATTCTTCAGTGCATATCTATGCATAAATAAACCCGTCATTTTGGACGTGTATATTCTAGGACTATATATAATCTGTCTGCATCAAAACCCCCAAATCCTGTGTTGAGCAGACAGAAGAAATTAGTTTTTTTTTCCGTTAAAACGATTTAATTGACTCCCAAGTGCGTTTACAAACAACAGTCAAAGACGTCATGCTATAAGACAATGTCGTGTCGTGATTTTAAATGTTTCAAACGGTATTTTTTTCAAATCTGGATTACTTTCTGCTGTTCTATCGTCTGAAGAGCGTCAGACGAACAATGCTTTCCAGGAACAATTTTATTTGATCTCATAATATATATATATATATATATATATATATATATATATATATATATATATATATATATATATATATATATGCGTGTGTGTGTGTGTGTGTGTGTGTGGCAAATATACTGGCATACCGACATGGGGCAGCCTGACCCAGGTGACACCATCAGGGGGTGACCACATGATGTTTTGACTGCAGCTAATATTCAAAATTCACAGCTACTTTTCGCGCTATTTTTCAACGGATTTAGCTAATCTTTAGCAATCTTAGACTAAAATAGCCATTTTCAACTATTGGAAACGACCATCAAAAGGCTTACAGCGTTTTGTTGTTTTTTGTAACATTTTTCAAGGTCGATTTAGCGCGAAAATAATATTGAATTGGCATTACTTGCAATGGTATCCCGAGGAAACACCTGTATAAATATAAATAGGTATAAGTAGATGTTTATGTTTAATATGTACCCGTTGATCACGGGAACGTTCACTCTTATATAGTTAAAGTTTCGTGAAAAATATATGGTTCTATTTTCCATGCTATTAGAAAAATAGTTGATATGTTTATATAGCAAATTCCCTTAGGGGTTAATTTCTCTTTTCCAACATTTTCTGTAATGCGGCAATGTCCAGTTCTTCAGGTTGCTGAATGGGGTGTGAGTGTGTGTGTGTATGTTCGTGTGTGTGTGTTTACAATACTAAGAGATATAGAGACATATATATATATATATATATATATATACACACACACACACACTCACACACACAGAAGTATTTATGTAGATATGAAAATAGACAAATCAGTTTCCCCGAGGAGAAAAATGCTGATTAATTGTATTTCATTTCTAGAGATATGGGAATGAAAAGTCAGTTATAATATAGATTTTAAAACAAATTGTGTTTGTCTGTCTGTCCCACCCTTGAACATTTGCATAAAAAATTCGATATGTATAATTAGTAGATTGATGGAAAGAATTTAGACGAATGATTGTCTTTTTTTTTTTCTTTTTTTGTAAAACACATTTTTAAGACTTTTAAAGGGTTCTATTTTCGTATAACTATAATGCAAAACTGAACCCGTACTTTTCGTTAATTATACATATAGAGCTTTTATTTCATAGTGTTACTCATTTTTTCTGCTCCTGGGTTATAAGAGTTATTTTCTAATTAGTTATGTTTCAAAAACATGAAAAATGTCTTTTATACCTATCAATAACCTAAGCAATTTCCAGTCCTGATATTCACCGATGAAACCCTCAAAAGAGGAAATCAAGCGAAGAATCACTCTATGATGGTGAGCTTTTGGTAGAGCAAGCTCAATCTTTAAAAACAAGAAAACCTCATCATTTCTATTGATATTCGGACCATCCTCATCTTGATTGTTTTTCATACAACGTTTCGACCGTTGTAATCTACGGCCTTCATCAGGTATCATCTAGTAGTTGGGAAGTAACGATAACAATACTACTAATGCTAAGAGGGGAGTGCGGTCAATATACACCCGTCGGTTAAAATAAAGGGTTCGGTTCGTTACTTCCCCACACCTACCAGATGATACCTGATGAAGGCCGTAGAGTACAACGACCGAAACGTTGTATGAAAAACAACCAAGATGAGGATGATCCGAATATTAATAGAAATAATAATAATACCTCATCTCAAAAATTCAGAGATGAAACCCCATCAGTTTTAAAAAGTAGGGTCTACCGCGAATGCATCCGCCCAATAGTCACCTATGGAGCTGAAACATGGGACCTAAACAAAATATTTAACCTCAGACAGAGAAACATACAATGCACACAAGAGAGAACCATGTTCAACATAACATGGAGACAAGAAACAAGACAGAACAATATATTAGATGAAAAACAGGAGTTGGAGATATTATAAAATCCGTAAGAAAACTTGAATGGCAATGGGCTGGCCACATTGCAAGAATATCAGAAAAACAGTGACCAATAAAGTATAAGATAGTGCGACGAACTACAGAAGATCAGAAAAATATCGGCTCCGCGACGCCCAGGCTCCGGAGATCAGGCGAATCTCGGGAAATGCCATGCCAAACGAGAAAAGCTAAAAGGCTGCTGCTGATGATGAGGATGATGATGGTGGTGGTGATGGTGGTGGTGATGACGATGATGATGATGATTCAATTCAAACTTTGTTTTTGTGACTAGTACAGTGATAATTTACAATCTACTTATTTCAGCCACTTATATGTGAGGTTACAAAACGAGCTATACAAATGAAATGAATAAGGCTTTCACTCAAGTGGCGTGGCAAGGGTCTTATATGCCAGGGGGGCAAAGATAGTGCCCAGATGCATTTCCGCTATATCTTATGGGAGGGCATGACTTTTAATTGAGAGGAATTATAGGCCAGAGGTAAATTGTCGCCCCTTCACATCTGCACCCGGAAGCAAATGTCCTCTCTTGATTCCTCTTGCTACGCCTCTGTTTCATCCATTTAACCGGACATTGGAATAAGATAGATGAGTTATATCTGTGCTCGACACGTCAGTCAAGAACAACTTAGTGAAGACTCTCCAAACAATGCACCCCCTCGAATTTAATAAGCAAGTATTAGAGGCAAGACAATATTTTGCACCTATTCACAACTGTTTCTGGGGGCGATTTCCACCCCACCCCCTCTCGACCCTCCGGTTACGTCTGTGGATCTGGATGATGCAAAATGTTACTAAAAAAACTACGCCCGGGCATTTGGAATATGACGGTCACACAGTACACAAGTTCATTCAATGGTTTCTCTTTGCCTACCGAGAAGCCCTGCAGGAGAGTATCCGTTCATGCGTGTGGAGTAAGGTCTCCTCTGATTTGTTACCAAAGTTATGCAGTCGGTCCTCTTGATATTCAAAATGGATGGAGACTTTCTTTCGCTGAGACATGTGAACAGCAACAGATTTGTTTGCAACAGTTTTCTCCATCGCTGCTGGTGCTTTTGGAAAAGCTGGCATAAAGCAGCGAAATGCATCAAGCCTATCCTCGTGATGATAAGTGATTCTTTTTGTATTTATATCCACTTTCCATATAATACAGTCACACTTTATGTATATGTATATGAAATAAGTATACAAAGATGTCGTGGTGTTCATTCTTCTGTGTGGAGCTAAAGTCTAGTTCATATATATATATATATATATATATATATATATATATATATATATATGTATAAAATTCTCTATTATTCCTTTTACGCACGATTATTTCATTATTTATTCCGCAAATACTGCAATCTAGCTCCATTCAAACCAATTCCGGCTTGAAAATGTCACGCCCAAAGCAAACAGTAGTCATATCGTTTAAGCTGTGTTTTTATTTTTGGTTTCATTCTTCGGTTTTTTGTTTTTTTTAATTTTGTTTGTTTTTGTCATTTTTCTGTTCATTTGCGTTTTGGGGTTTTTCTTTCGACATCCTGAGTAATTTCTTTCTTTTCCCTTTTTAGAAATTTCCCTTCAAAGTCAAGGCATGAATGAATATTCTATTTATTTACACTATTGTCAATTATTATTCGATTCTGCCTTCTGGATCAAATAATATTTTTATTTTATTCGGTCAATGAATTCTAAACAAGTTTCCTCCAACCTTAAAAGTTCCAGCTTAATTTTGTTCTGTTTTTTTCTCTCTTACTGATTCTTATTCACAACCTGTTGAGAATGAACAACGAACGCATTTTACCGACTTTTATCACAGAAATTATTGTTGGTAATATCCATTGTTATTATCATTGCTTTCCATTTATTCATTACTACAGGGACGTAGCTGGAGGCGGGGATATTTGTGAACGCCCCTAGGTTCCCTGATGTGGTGGGACCAAAAGCTTTATAAATAGTACTTCATCTATTGCAATTTTATCGCTATTAAAGAATAATAAGAATATATTTAAATGTACATGAAATGCTCGAAAAAAAAAAAACAGGTCTTGTTAGTTACACGATATAAACCCTTACGCGATCGATTGCTCTTGGCAGCATGTTTGGGGTGATCGATTGAAATATTGGAAAAAGGCATGATGAATTAATAAGTTACTTCTCTCGCTATTGTTGTGAGGCGATCACTAAAAAGGTTAAAAAATAAACAAGTGTGAACGCTGCAGGACCCAAAGTAAAGAACCCATTCAGCACACACTTAGATTGTAAATTGAACCCCACTCTCAAAACCTATTTGGCTGGCAGCAAGAACTGAAAAAAAGTTATGTTTTTTTTGGGGGGGGGCATAATGAGTTGAGTCTTAATTTTCAGCCCTCTAGCTCCGTTTGGTGCTGCCTGTATGCGTGAGACATTTGCACTTATATAGCCAGGCAGGCAGACAAAACGTACATGTTTATTCATTGCAAATTTTCCTGTTTCATATTAACTCGTTATATATCAAGGAAACTCCAGCCCGAAAGAAAGAAAGAAAGAAAGAAAGAAAGAAGGAAGGAAGGAAGGAAGGAAGGAAGGAAGGAAGGAAAGAAGGAAGGAAAGAAAAAAAGAGGAAGAG
>OY735236.1:32371356-32486356 GCA_963457665.1 Thysanoteuthis rhombus | reverse complement strand
GTTGCTTTTTATTGCAGCTATTGAGACCATCATTTCACGGTCATTAGTAATACTATCTTGAATTTCATTATTATGAGATAAATCATTGTCAACCATTATCAATTTTTTATTAGTATGTTTTATTATCTGAATTTCAGTTGCTTTTCGTCGTAACAACTCAGATTATCATTTTAAGACCGTTAGTAAACAGTGTGGAAATGTAAGTTGAAATGACTAATGATTAGCAGTGACTCATTTAATCTACATATGTAACATGCAATATATATATATATATAATTGTGTCATCCACAGACAGCTGTTTCGTTCTATTACAACTCTTCAGTTGGCTGTAGACCACCGAACATCCCATCCAGTACCACGAGGTAGGATCGAAACCTTTGTTTCAGACCCAGAGGTTGGCATTTTTCCCTGCCCTACGGTCAGTAGAACCAAATTTAAGCAATGCATTTACTTGTGCACAATTCCTCATCCACCAGAGTGCTCCATTCCAGAGTTGGAAGAGCATATTGTTTATGAATTACGTTTTTCAATGAGCACACAGATATAATACTTTGATCATAGGTGGAGGAGCTACAGATTTACACTTTGATCATAGAAAGAGCGCATAGATACTACACCCTGATCCGTATTTACTCGCTTCCCCCACAAGAGCAAGATGTGATACAGTATCGTTTTTAATGTGGGGTTCCAGTTACGGGAGAGCAGCAAAAATTGCAAAGGCATCAGGGCAAACCTGACCCATCCCTTTTAGTGTGCTTGGACGGTGCTGTTATTTTTTGTGGTCACAGGATGAATCCTCAGTAACAAGCCTCAGAAAGCCATCATCGGCCATGTCTTTGTAAATCTACCAAAGTGTGTGCTGCGAACAGATACTATGCACCAAATATAGGCTGCAGTCTGAGGAGCAAACCATGATCCTAGGCAGAGTGCACAGATACTCTGATTCTAAAGATTCAGAATAGCCGATGCATATGTCGATAATTCTGTCATATTTGACGGGTAAGCGTCAGGCATCACATCTCCCTAAGACACAGCCCCAATGAAGTATGGCGGCCAGTGACTTATTTCCAGTTTCTATGGCATGAGTCAGCTTGGCGATTCTTGCAAGTCTGAACGAGACCAGAACTTTATACTTACACGTTATCTATGACCACCGAAGGGATACCTCCACCTTAATCCCATAGCTTAGTATGTGCTCGATTAGCTGCTGAATGCATATCGGAAGTCTAAGCCAGGATCTTCTACGTGTGAGGCAGATGTGTTAACGATTACAGTACCTGAGCAGACATTTGAAGGGTACTGTGCGAATAATTCAAGTAAAATTCAAGATAAGATTCCTTCTGAGCTAATATGACATCACACGATTTAAGTCTAATGTCTGTCTCCACACAAGCTACAGAGATAAAACTGTCATTTATGCACAGTATTACCCGGCTATGATTAGCTAGGTATTTCAAATAAAGAATTTGAGGATTGAATAGCTTACGGTATTAAATCCAACCAAAAAATTGTGAATCACAGATTAGACTGCTGAAAACAAATGAAAATATGGTCAGAGAACGGAGTGGGAGAATTCTGTTGACGAATGGGGTGTTTGAGATCATCTGGTTGGTTGAGTAAATCATCCCTCCTACTTTCGTTTAGGCACTAGCCCGGAAAACAAAGTAAAAATGAAAAGAACCTCTCGAGAAGGTAGATTGAAATTAGTCAAGAACTCAGAGGCTGTGGACAAGGAAGATGAAGAGTTCGAGCATGACGATGAGGGAGAAATGGTGGTCGGCAAGATAGACTTTGACGATCTATTTGGTGGCGATGAGGATTAGTCTAGGACACGAAAACGTTAAATTATTTCGAAACTCTATTTGACGCATCTACAATTATTTCTGTCGGATTATATATCCATTTCTCAATGATATAGAGAAGTTAGAAATATGGTTGACCAAATATGAGAATTAAGGACACGAAATGTGTGCTACAGTCAGGGCTACTTATCATTCTGGGTGTTGTTTTTTTATGAATACTTTTTGTGTGGTTTCGATTCTTCTGATCTTTGTGCGAGGTACTATTTTTTTTTTTTTGTTGTTAAAGATACTTTTTGTGCGTGTGTATATGAGAACTACACTTACATACTTAGTCAAAGATTCGATAAGTTACAGAGTTACCCTTTTCTGGCGCCAAAACGACAATATAAACATTCTTAGTATATTTATTGACGAGATAAAGCTTAGCCGCTTGGAGCCCCTGCAGATAGATAGCCAGTCCCTGTCACTTAATTAAAAAGAGAAAGAAAGCGAAAAAGGGTCGATGAAAAAAGGGACGGTGTATAAGGATCCTAAAGGCGGAAGTAAGGAAGGTTGTGAGTTTAGTTGTTTGAGAAACGAAAGGAAGCAGAAGGAAAATAGAAGAATGGTAGATAATCATTTAGTTCCGCTATCCGGTGAAAGAAGATGGTTGGTTAATTTAGTAGAAGAGACAGCGATACAAAAAGTCCCTTGCGTATAAATACGGTACCAAAAGTAGCTCACAAAAATAGCAGATCAAACGAAAATAGACCAGGAAACAGGTCGGACAGTTTATGAGCTGCCAGTCCCTGGCCGCTGGCAGTAGAAGGACTGATCAACCCCCTACCCCCTCCCTCTCTCTCTCTCTCTCTCTCTCTCTCTCTCTCTCTCTCTCTCTCTGGGAATTTCGTTTGGTTTACAAGCTAAGACTATTGATGTATTTTCAGTCGATTCTGAATCCCGACAGGAGTCTTGCGTCTTTCGTTCTTTCCCTTTCTGCAGCCACGGTACGCGTACAGGTCAAGAAATGCATTTTCCTTCAAAACGACGTCAAGGTTTTCGTTTCTTGTCTTTTTTATTACCCATTCCCTTAACGATTTCGTTTCCCACCGGTCCGTTCAGACTGAGGCGTGAGAGAGTGAGACTGACGACGTCTACAACTCTCCTTTTATGATAATCGTAGGCAAACTCAAGCCATGCCTTCAGACCCTATGGTGTATCGCAACTGCTGCACCAGCCAGAACTGAAGCCATGGTCATCTTCGACCATGAAAGACGATCGTTATAATTCTGATCATGGTGGTTTGTTCAATCAAATCCCAGTCGTTTGCACAATTCCCTACGGATCATCTTCATCATGGAATCAAAATAATTTTGTATCCCTTTCTGAGCCAGTTAGTTGCAGTCACTTAAAATATGATCGATCTTTTCGTCACCATCTCCACTCCAACAGAATTTACTAATTTTATATTGAGTCTCCCACTAGCAGTAACTGGTGGTTTATACTGAAGATCGAGCGACAGCAAGTCTCGTCAGAACTTCGGGACGCTCCTCGATTTTCCAACCGACTTTAGCAGTTCTTCCGTCTGGATAGTCTCAATCCTCTCTGAAATATTAGTTCATTCCGAAGTCTCAACTCAACTCAAGCTATTTGATGAGTGATCAGACATTTTAAGTCTTAAGAGTTTCCATGACGTATTCTATCGTATTATACATGACGTATTTGTTATGTCATAAAAGGAAGTTAAATCAATTAATGAGGTGCGTTGGTGTCAAACTAATGAGGAGAAAGAAATGCATATAAGATTATTATTATTATCTTTATATTTATTATTATCATTTGTAGTAGAAATGGCAGCAGTAATTGTAGTAGTAGTTGTAGCAGAATACAACCATCTAAAATGACGGAGTTATTCAGGCAGGGATCAGCACTTTCATTACGTAATTTGTTTTTAATAATTAGAATCCGATTTCAAGTTAATTCTTTTCTTTGTCTCGACTCAATGCAAGCTGTTTCAATGTGTGATGATCAGACATGAAGTTTTAAGAGTTTCTATTACGTAATATTCGCTTACTTTGCTGAGAACTGAGTGCCAGTAAGACTTCCCAGAATTATAGCACTCTCGTCATTCAATATGATGATATAATGTTACTTTTAGGGAGTCTTCATTCATTCTAAGATTTTCAATTCTTTTAACTTTTCGAATAGACTTTTAGAGACGGTTCTAAATTCATCAATGTCAGGCGCGGATCCAGAGGGGCAGAGGAGGTCCAGACCCCTCTCCCCTGCTGATTTTTTTTTTTATTCTTAAATATCTGGATAATGGAATAATATTGATTGAAAAAAAAAATAATAATCCTTTATAATCATAAATTAATGTTGAAACAATGATTTATTATATGCATTGTCTAATCAGACGGAAAGAGCGATAAAGATTATTAGACAGCTCAGAATTCTGGATCTGCCCCTGAATGTGTACAACTATCATCTTCATACAACTTTTTTCTTCTGTTTTCTGATGTGTTCCAGGTATTTCTCAGTTTTTCAAACTCATTCTTGTCTGTTGGGACCACGATATTCACTATCTGCCAAAATCTCCTAGCCTAGAATGTGTGATTCATCTAAATTTCACTGTCCCAAAGAACCTTATATTTTTTTTTATCTTCGGCAGCGTCTTTGTTGCCCTATTATTTTTGGTTGACAGGGTCAAATCCCTGTGGTTTGCATGATTCCCATTGGATCACCGTTCCCATCCTGTCATATCTACTTTGTTACTCCTACCGAGTTATTTTGCTGCATTTTTTCCCTATTGATATTATTCTTTTTTTGAGGCAGTAGCATCTCGTGGCAATCGCTGTCACTGACTGACATAGCGAAATGTAAGTTACATCATGCGCTCAATGTTGCCAATGTTACGTCCTTTCTTCAGTGTCATGCTTTTCATCTGAATTGAGATGAAATTTAGCTGTTTTGGGGTTCCATCAAGATATCAGAAATAAATGATTTTTAATAAAATAAATATCTCTATTTATAGCAATGAAAATGGTAATATTTCTCAAGATTCAATTAATATTTTAACAAAATAAATGTTGAATATTAAAATGAGATTTAAGCTATCAATAATATGTGATGCATTTCCCACATTTATATATATATATATATATATATATATATATATATATATATATATATATATATATATATATATATGACGTGGATTCGCTACACAAACAAGTTTATGTTTTGGCCTCTCTGGGCCTCATCAGGCGAATGATTGTATGTGTTTTTTTATTCTAGCTTGGGGAATTCGGTGAGAGTCTTGTGGGTGTCCCTGAGAGTGGGAGGAGTTATTCATTTTGTTTTATTGTTTTTAATAGTGTGAATGTTTATGTTGGTGGTTGTTAGTTACATGTCAAAGGGTATGACTTAGGTATGGGAGTTATCATTGAAAAGATGCTTAATTGTTTTCTGAAGGATGTTTTTATCTTGCCCCCTGATATATTTGGCATGGGGTTTATTGCCTATGTTGGTATCCTTTGTGGCTCTTGTGGATTGTATAATTATCAATTTACTTGGGCATGTTGGGGAGTAGATAGTGTTGATAAAAAGTTTGGATTCGAAGTTTTATGGGATGATGGGTATATGAATAGACTGCCTGCCTTACCTTTAATTTACTAATATACGGATTGCTATTATATCATATCCGTTAACAAGAACTACTTTCGAAGTATGAAGTTGAATGTATTGAGCACATTATGAGATAAATTCACCACACATCAGACGTAGCTTTATATTATGCTATATTGCTAACCTGATCGGTAATATATATATATATATATATATATATATATATATATATATATATATATATATATACACATAAATATATATATATGTGTGTGTATATATATATATATATATACACATATATATATATATATGTGTGTGTATATATATATATATATATATATATATATATATATACACAGACATTTTTACTCAATTTTAGATGTAAACTTGAAAATAAAGTTGGCAACACTGTCCTCGTTAGATGTTCACACAAGAAAAATCTAGCAAATCTATGCACTGACTTCCAGACTTGTTTTATCTACTGGTTATTTACACAAAAATTTAGGGTCCTCCGTTGGCAATCGTCTTCTTTTCTTCCCGAGGTTGTCTGGCACTTACCTAATTTTAAATGAACCTGGAGTTTTTTTTCTTCTTCACAAAAATTAGGTCTGAGCTCGTAAAAAGTAAACCTTTGTGAATGTACTTTATATATACGTTATATACGCTACACATATTTTATATATTAGTATATCTCAATTTGTATCTCAACCAGGAAAATATTAGGTTATAAGGTTAACTTATAGAGTCCTACTGCAGTTCATTATTTAGTTCGAATATTTATTCACGGGTATTCAATCCCTGAGATCTTTTGAGAGATTCGATTTGAATATGTTTATGTTTGGAGAAGAGACCCGGCTTCAGATAGCTTATTAAAAGAGCGGATCTATCTGAGAGAGACGTGCTTCCTAACCCCGATGACAGTTTAGATTTGTAGCTTCTTGTTGTGACCTTCAGTTGCATTGCTTAGGGATGGCTACAGCATGATCTTATCTGGACACATGTTGCACTTGTTGTCTTGGTCGATGGCATGTAGACCCGAGGTTATCTTGTATATTTCCTGTAGATCCACACGGGTTCTTACGTAGAATGGTATCTCCGGATCAGGTTCTTTTAGCCTTTCCGAATACGGCAGGTGTTTGATACTTCGGATTATCTTTGTGGTTTTCCTTTGTATATTTTCTCTATGATATATAATACGTTTTTATGTTCCATGAAATTTCGAGATACTTCACTTATTTTATATATTTCATATATCTCAATATTCATTGACTTGATATATCTATATGCCTGTTGGATATTTCATATGCGTTACAGATAATTCACGTAATTCATATATTCCATTTGAGTGTCAGTTTTAGATATATTATATATCTATGTTCAAGGAAACCTCCATATCAAGCTCGACGCCCCTTCAAGTTTATCACTATATCATAGTTTAAATAGAAATATCACTGGTCTGGTTAGTCACTCAATAAGAACAGTCACATGACCAACGTTTTTTGGAAGCATGCAATATTGGAAGTGATCAATTAAGAAAAAACGTTTTTATATATTTCATAGAATATATTGAGATTGTATATATATATATATATATATATATATATATATATATATATATATATATATACTTTCATATACTTTCATATACTTTTACATATTTCGGATATTTTACGTATTTCATATACTTCTATATATCTTATATTCTTTAAAATATTCAATACATATATGTATTTCATTTTTTTTCATATACTTTATTAGTTATTATCATATCTTTTCAGATATTCAAAGACTACGTATGGTTTTATATAGAAAGAACTGCCAACTTGGGTTTCTTCAGTTTTTAAGTAGGTCTGACTTGCTATGTATGCATCGCGTGTACGGGTCGCATCAATGAAGACTGGGAACTGAAGATTTAAACATTTTCTCCTTATTGATTGAAAAAAAATTAAATACCCCTACCAAAATGGGTTTTCAGAGCAGGGTTAAATTTGCAGTGTAAGTTTATGCTGAATTGGTCCTTTAGTTTTTGTCTGGCAGCATTCACGCTTTTTTCCTTAAAACTCTTTTTCTTAGTGATCACCGTCTAACAAAAGGAGAGTGAGGTGTACATTGTTCCTTGATCACACTTTTTGGTCCCCTGACCGTTTCTATTGAGTCACAAACCAGACCTGTTAATAATCTTTCTAATCATCGCACCGCGATAAGTATCAAAAAAAAAAGTAGAGATATCAATATTCAATAACCTTAAGCTGATATAGCGCAAAGCCAAATTAAGGGAAGATATTTGGTGGGATGACTGTGATGCACCTAATGGAGCAGACCCTGCTTGCCTTAAAAATCAGCATTCAAAATCCTGGCTTTATCTAGATTCGAACCCCAGCCACTTGTACTTGAGGGAAACACACAATGCTCCAAATGAGAAATCAAGCGAGGAATCAATTCAGGATGGCAAGCTTTCGGCAAAGCAAACCCAGTCTTGAAGAACAAAAAAAATCTCATTAGTTTTTAAAGAGAGGTTTACAACCGATGGGATTTCTCGATCGTCATCCATGGAGCTAAAACATGGGATCTCACCATAAGATTGACCCTCAAACTGTGAACCATGCAACGTGCACAGGAGGGAATCGTACTCAACATTACATTGAGAGATCGCAAGATAACACAACATATTAGAAAACAGTGTTCTGTTATATCATAGAAACCATAAGTAAACCCAAATGGCAATGGACTGGTCATGCTGCAAGAATGTCCGACAACTGCTGGACCTCACCACTCAAAACGTCCATCCCCAGAGATCATATGTTGGACTGTGGCCGGCATAAAATAAGATGGTGGGACGAATTATACAAAGTCAGCAAGCACCGGCTCCGCGACACCCCTGATCGAGGAGTCTGTCAAATTTTCAGATAGGTCTATGTCCAATGTCTGACCTTAAAAGGCAGCTGGTGTTAATGATAATGATGATGATGAGTAGGATACTTGAGCCACGATATAGTCCTTTTAACTGTGTTTAATTTGATCAATTAACAATCCTACAAACATGAGACACCTAGTGGGTGCCGAACTCACGACATTAACGAATCGGTCTGCGACGGGGCTGCCAATTCAAAGATCTTCACTTCAATCTAGGGTTTTCACCAACCATCTTGGTTTCGGAGTTTTATATTTTGAAAATATGTAAATCCGGCTTTTTTCATAACTCAAATAAATGAATCTTGAAAATATTTCCTAAATAAATGTTCAAAATAACATATCTTCGGATAGATAGCTGATAGATTCGTCAGTAATTAAACGTGAATCTGCAAGGATATATATATTGTTGAAGTAAAAGCTATAATCATGCAATGAACAAAAAAAGGCGACGGGTAATCGACACCCGCCGGAAAAAACTCCGAACTCATATAAAAGTTAATTACATCGTCAAAATCTTTGTGTCATTAATGAATAACCATTGACTCTTTCAAGGCGAATAGAAGAAGAAGAAGAAGAAGAAGAAGAAGAAGAAGAAGAAGAAGAAGAAGAAGAAGAAGAAGAAGAAGAAGAAGAAGAGTGATCAGTGTGATGTACATACGAAAATAAGTAAAATACAGTCAGAAACCCTCAAATAAAATAGTCACCAAAACCATCTGGTTTCTCCAGTTTTTAATCGAGTCTAGCTGGCTGGCAAGCTAATTTAAATTCTAACTGTTTACTGATTAAACAAAAGGCAAGAGTAGTAATTTATACATTGATAAACCGTTTGTATTCCATTTTCTTAATTGATCATCCCCAATACGGCATGCTTCCAAGAGACGTTGGTCATGTGACCATTTTTATTGAGTGACTCACCAGACCAAAGATATTTCTTTTTAAGCATGATATTGTAATAAACTAAAGGGGGCGTCGAGCTTGATTTGGAGGTTTCATTGAAATCTCATTGGCTGTCATGGTTTACGAGACGAGATTGCAAGTTATCAGTGGGCACCCAACAAAAGAGGGATGTTATTGAAGCTTAGCTTTGTTTGGCACAAGGATGATGTCGCTCTGAGGTTTTCGTTAGTTGCCACCAAGACGTAACGTTCACGATTTCCAAGTACGGAAGCCTAAAAAGAGAAAGAAGGTTAAGTTGCATTTCCTGAAACTTAATCTGTGGTGTTAGTTTGGGGTCAGATTTTAACAGTAATTTGATCTAAGAGAATCAAAAGAGTTCAACTTCTCACCCGAACGGTCAGTCTCGTATATCTATTTCATTAGATTTCAGATCAATCTAGCAGATTTTGGAAGCTTTGCCCGAAGAAGAGGCTAAAACCGTCATAAGTTTCAAATAAGAAAATTTAGCAATGTAGAACAGCTGTAAGAAAACTGAAAATTCGAGGTCCATTTTATAGGGGCAATATTTTGGAGGAACCCCTTATTTTCACTATTTTTGACAGAAATTAATCATCATCATCATCATCATCATCATCATCATCATCATCATCATCATCATCATCAGTATTTTAACGTCCCCAGGATTCGCCACATTTCTCTATCATGGGCGATGCAGAATTTGTCTAGTTCATCTCTTGTGTTCTGTCAGCCTCGGTTTCTCATGTGATCTCTGGGGATCCTTGTTGTAAGACGTGATGCCCATCGGTTGTCTTTCATTCTTGCAACATGGCTTGCCCATTGCCATTTGAGTTTTTTTAATAGTTTCTATGATGTCTCAGATTCCCATTTTCTTCCATATAGGCTGTGCTGTCTTGTGATCTCTCCATATAAGGCTGAGAATGATTCTCTCATGTGTTCGTTGCACATTCATTTTCTAAATGGCTTATATTTATTTGAATCCTAATACATGATAAACGTCCGTGTACAATAATTATGTTTTTCGATAGTTATGCTATTTTGTTTCTCTGACACAATTTTCGCAATGTCAAGTTCAATATTTGATATTTTAATTCTTAAATGATATTCTCCCATTCAGTGTAGTTATAGAGCTCAGATAGATTGATTTTAAATTCATAATCCTCAGAGAACACATGCGAAACCGAGGCCGACAAAATACAAGATGGAGAAATGAACTAGACAAATTCAGAAAATACTGGCTCCGCGACGCCCATGATAGAGAATTGCGATGAATATTGAGAAGCTCAATGTCCAACGTTGGACGTTAAAAGACTGATGATGATGATGATGATGATGATGATGATGATGATGATGATGATGATGATGATGATGATTGGAATTTTCAACAACGGACCCCAGACCATTATCTGACGGACACCCCAGGATCTGCAGACCCCTAGTTCCGAAACCACATGGAGCTTTTTCCTTCCCCCCCCCCATAACCAGTAGGAATTGATAATAAGTTTAATTCCTTGTCCCAACCCCCGTTAGGGTTAGGGTTACGGTTTTCATTTTCGTGATAGGGAGTAACAAAACGAGCAAAAATTCTGTATTTGTTTCGGCGAGAAAAGAAAATCCTACTCACCGTTTTATTTCTTTTTAGGCTTTCCGTACTATAAAATTATAGACGTTTGCTTATGGTGAGGACTAACGAAAAAGACCCCGTACGATTTTCTGATCGCTTTGAAAATTAACTTCTAAATCCATTTTTTATGTGGGTTCACACCAGTGGTGAACTAGGCCAACAATTCCTGACGAGAAAACTTATAAAAGGGTCCATCTAATCCCAAAATTTGTGAATTGAGTCGTTGTCTAATAACGACAATACATACACTATCACATAGAAAAATAAAAACAATTGTTAAAAATCATATTACACGCTCAAGTAACAAAAAAATATTGCAAAATATTTTTTTTTTCCTTTTTTTCATAGCAAACATATCAACCAACACATATTCTATCATGAAAGAAGGGCCCAGCTAGAAGGGGCCAATTAGATTTCCGGTACCCAATGGGGCTGCCCGCTGCTGGTTCGAACGCCAACCACTGATGTCAGCTACTTCAGTCACGGAGCAGGCCTTTAAACTAAGTCTAACCAAGTCTGGCATCAGGCCCAACATGTGGGGCGCCTGGTTTAGAAATATTTCAGATCAGAGAAAACGACTTGAACCTTGTTTAGTTGAAGAATCAACACTGAGTTGATTCTAGGAAAAATAAACCGTTGCCAGCGCCGTAAATTGGGGCCCCGGGGCAGACTCCTTGATTGGAGTCCTCGATAAATATACTTTTCGTAAAAAATATTTTTCTAAAGAAAATTGCATTGAAGTGACTCGAGGCGAAGAAGATAGAAAAATCGTTAAATTAAAAAAAAAAGAATCTGGATACCTTTTCAATTCATCAATATGCAGATTTATGACACGATGAACAGGATTAACGAGTCGTCACTTTTCAAGTTTCAACATTTTCATAATCCGTTGACGTAACCTGAACTTTAACGCATTGTTGAAATCCGCTGAACACGCTGAATTTGTTGGCGGATCCAGGAATGTGTTTTTTATCAGGATATATTTTTCGGTTTTTTTTTTTTGTTGTTTTTGTTTGTTTTTGTTTTTCAAAATACATTTTGCGAATTTTCCTTTTATCTCTGACACCTCTGTGGGTCCCCTCCTCGCTGGGACCCTGGGACATTGCCACATCTGCCCTACCGGTAGTTACGGTCCTGACTGTTGTGTAGTGAATATACAGAAATCAACATAGCTGAACCGATTGTGTTAGCAAGGAAAACCCAGAGTAATACTTTCAGCCATCATCATCATCATCATCATCATCATCATCATCATCATCATCATCAGTCTTTTAATGTCCAACGTTGGACATGGACCATCCCCAAGATCCGCCACATTTGTCTATCATGGGTGTCGCGTAGCCAGTATTTTCTGGATTTGTCTAGTTCATCTCTCCATGGTGTATTCTGTCGGCCTCGGTTTCGCATGTGGTCTGCGGGGATCCATGTCGTGAATCATGATTGCTTGGTCTAAGATGACACAGCGATAAAACAAAAAGAAGGGACTGAGACAAAGCATTGTAGATAGAGATTAAACTAATGTCGAGAATCTTTCGGAAGATTAAACTCCTTCTTGCTGTTTGTGTTATAAACACGACGTTTCGACCCATTAATTCTACGGCCTTCTTCAAGTGTAATAAACAAATATAATGGTGGTAAACAGATCTGCATGTCAACTAAATGTCAGACAAGTGCAGAGTTCAACCCGATAGAGCTTCCTCTACTCAACAGGGACAAGGCATACAAACTGGAGCCTGACAAGGAAAGAGGAAAAGATCGACCTCGGATTGTTCTATTTACTACCATGATGGGAAAATTCTGTAAACAAATCTGGATATTACACCCAAAGAAAGTCATAAAATGAATCAGCGGAAACGTCGTGATTATAACACAACAACAAAAGGGAATTCAATCGTCCGAAAACCTCTTGGATAGAGAGAAGGTTGTTTAAAAGCCCTGGCCTCTTCGTGCGAGTCTCAGACCTCTACCCCGCCTTTCCAATGCTCGGTAGCGACTCAGATTCTCCTTACGAGCGAGACGAAAGCCTTTCTCTCTACGAGGAACAAACACCATATCAAACTGTGCTGGGCTATGGCTTGGCTCGTCCAGTGCAAATACCCCGAGGTTCGTTCGTCGGGTTTGAGCAGCGTCGAGCCTGATCAGTAGTAAGAGGGTTTACCACTACGGAACATCAATTACTGTGTGCAGGCAGCACATGTTTACAGTGGGAGCATGTGCTGCCCGCACACACGCGTGTGGGTCCCCATATTGAAACAGACCTTCCGTCTTCTGCTCTCGTGAGGAGGTAGTCGGATAACTACAGATCGGTGTAATAGGAGTAGAAGCATTGCTATCGACTCTACTACTGCTGATACGACTACCTGATACGCTGATATTGCCCAAACAAATTCCCGATTAGAAGAAGGAATGCCTATGTAGGTGGTGAGGTCTGAAAGATAATTTCAAGGAAGAAACTCCCTTAGCCTCCAGAATACTAGACGGTATCGTTCAAGACAGCATATCTCACCCTTCCCAAACTCTCTCTCTCTCTCTCTCTCTCTCTCTCTCTCTCTCTCTCTCTCTCTCTCTCTCTCTCTCTCTCTCTCTCTCTCTCTCTCTCTGTGCGTGTGTGGATCAGTAAAATGGACAGTTTATGACCGACGAAATGTGATAATAAAGACATTAGAAAGAGAACTATATTTAATCTGGCACCGGTGTTAGCCGAGTAGCATATTGGACGGTTCTGAAAAATATGTCTATAGACTTTATAATTATATATATATATATATGTGTGTGTGTGTGTGTGTGTGTGTGTGTGTGTGTTTGAGAGAGACAGAGAGAGCGAGTGGGGGTACGTATGTGTGTGTGAGAGTCTGCGTGTGTGCATATGTGCTTGCGTAAACAAGCGTGTATAGAGAGCAGAGACGAGTGAAGTAAAAACTCAGAGACAGCACACAAGTTTTAAAAGGCCTATATAACTTGACTCGGACTGAACGAAGTGCGCACACATGTATATATGAGGCATGTCTAGAAAGTAATGAGTGTAAAAATATTCATTATCAACTTATTTACAAAACAACCTTATCGCCTCCAGAATGCAAACTAGTTCCCTTTAGAAGCCGAACACCGATGAGACGTTCTTCCCACTGGTGGAAACAGTGCTCGCAGTCTCCAACTGACACTGCCTTCACGGATTATATATATATATATATATATATATATATATATATATATATATATATATATATATATATATGTGTGTGTGTGTGTGTGTGTGTGTGTGTGTGTGTGTTGAGAGGATGTGAGTTGATCCGACAGGATGTTGATGAAAACGACGATTAGAAGGCGAAAAGGAAAAAAATTAATAGAAAAGCAGGTGATACATCTTGAGAAATTTTATTACCGCGTGGGCATGTTTTGATACATTCCGACGGTCACCAGCTACATTAATGCCTCAATTTGTAAGAATACAAGTAAAGAGAAAGAGGAAACAGATTTTATCCGTTGTAGATGTTTAATCATAGAGTTAAATATCCAACTCAATAAATAGAACTATTAATATATATATTTTTTAAAAAACCATAAGGATATATACCTAGTGATTGGTAACATTTCGTCCCTAACACATTCATCGGCAACCGACAATATCTTTCAAAAATCCTTATCGGATATATATATATATATATATATATATATATATATATATATATATATATATATATATATATATATATATATATATATATATATATATATATCCGATGAGGATTGAACCCTCCAACTGTCTAGTTTATTCATATGATAACTTGGCATAGTCATTAGAGATCAAATTAGGGTCGAAGCTACTAACAACAGCTTGCAAGACCAACTCGCTGATCATTGCTATACGATGTACACCCTGATCTTGTTTATTCATATGGCATAGTCATGGACATCAAATTAGGGTCGAAGTCACTAACAACAGCTTGCAAGATTAACTTGCTGATCATTGTTTTGCGGGAGGCATTCTAGTCCAAGCATAAGAAAATACGATTTTTTTTTTTATTGATATGCCAATCAATTTATTTCCACCATTGAAAGCTTTTTTGGCGAGGCATGAATCCGCGTTTCCCTTGCGCCAGGTCCAGGACCAGTCTCTGCTGGTGGCGTCATGTTTTTCAGAATAACTCGTCGCGTGTTACTTGAAAGGAAATGAGAACCAACAGGTAATACCTACTGACCGGAAAATGTCAAGTAAACCCCTTACTCGGCATTATAGACTGACCGTATATAATTTTGATTTTTCGGTTTTTATTAGAAGATGAAACAGGTGACAGTTGCTTCACCATGAAGTAGTGCCGGGGTCGGCAACCTTTGAGCTTCTGCAGGCTGAATCGCATATTAATGAGTGGACGCTGGACCAGATAAGAGCTAGAAAAAAAACCTTGAAATATGGGAAACGTCCATTGAATTACATCTAATATTCTGCCCCAGATCAATAAATTACCCATGCCAGAAAATGAATAGTGCTTAATCAAAGATGCCTATTAGTAATCAAATAACTCAATCTAGTCCCAATCTATTTCAATCGAGGCATCTTTTGAATCTATTACATCGGCGAAAAGAATCATTAAAACATTAAAAGTAAGCATAGTTTCTCAATATTTGGTCGCTGGCCGGTTATGATCCCTGCGCGAGCCATAGGTTGCCTACCCCTGGTTGAACTTGCTATGAGAAATTGTGGAGTATGAAGCTGGTGGTCATACACTCTTTATTAACGCAGAGATCTTTAGGTCTGGTAAAGATCTAAAACAATGCAGGACACAGTTGAGTTAAACACAGTCAAAATATACACGTACAATTTTGGTTTATAGTGTCTAATGACAAGGAGATCTTTCCAAGTAAACCGTTCTACAGAGGTGCCAACACGCTTGCTGAAATTATTTCGACTGGAATAACAGTCGTCAACCCCTGGTTAGACGACTATTTTGCAGGACGAATTAATGAGTGAATTGTGGGCGATGTGAGTGACATAAGATGCTGGGGAAAATGCGAATTATCCATTCTATTGCATCGAGTAACATTTTGCCTCGAAACAATGAATAATTGATGCTAGAAAATCGCTTGCGCTTAACCAAGGATGCCAATTAGTGATCAAAGAACTCACGGTCCGGATGTGGCCAGCGGGCCGTAGGTTGCCTACCTGTGGAGTAGTGAATTGCAAGTTCAGCTTTGTAGATCATTATTAATGTAGGTATTTTCTCAGTGAGTGCCCAGCACTAGTCGATTTGAGCATAAACAACACAGGCTTGGCTAGTCACTCAATAGAAACCGTCACGTGACCAACGTCTTTTGGCAGCATGCTGTGATGGGGGTGATCAATGAAAAAAAAATGAAAGAAAAGATGTGATCAATGATTGAATCACTTCCCCCGTCTTCTGTTGGATCATTAATAAATCCGAATTTTCATAAAACAAGCGTGAACGAAGCTGAGCACAAACTAACGGACCAATTCAGCATAAACTTACGTTGCGAATTGAACCTCCCACTAAAAACCTATGTTGGAGAAGGATTTTTAAAAATCGAAATAAGAATCCTTTTTTTTCTAGACTCAATAAGGAGTAAATATTTTCATTTTCAGCCCCATAGCCACATTGGTGAGGGAGTTTCTCACCCAGTGATGCGTATGTGTGGATTTGTAATCAAGCAACAAAGACTGGTCTGGTTAGTCACTCAATAGAAACTATCATATGACCCAACGTCTTTTGGCAGCATGCGTAATATACATAGCCAGCTAGCCAGACCAAATTAAAAATTGAAGTAACCTATGTTGACTGCCCTGGTTAACGGTCTCTGTCAGATAGATGGGTGGTCGGTAGATTTCACTGTACCCAGTTTTCGAGTGTGGAACTCTCACTTGCCTTGAAAATCAGATTCCGAAATCCACATTTTTACATGGGCTTGAACACTGACCTCAGGCACCGGTAGGAAATTCGCAACTACCCTCAAAGCAAATCGATGGAAGATTTCATAAATCTCACCCACACAACCCAGCAGATCGTCGGGCTATTAGGCTGGATCTGTCATAGTACTTCTCCGAGTAATAGAGATTAATTTGGGGATGCCACAACCCTCTTCTTAACGTTCATTTTACTCTAACGCCCTTGGGAAAAATATGTATTTACTCATTGCTGTCGGTAAATTGCAGGGCAATTGAAAAGCAGTCAATCATGCGTAATGATGTCGGACCTTTTTAATCACGGTGTGACGATATTTCAATCTTTTTTAATCATCCCCTTTTTGGAGGGTTACTTATATATGCTACTTTCTAATATATCTATAAAACATGGAGTTTAATGAAATATGATTTGTAATTTCAAAATATACTTCTAAAACTAGGATAACAACATTTTTTTTTCTCCCAAAGTCCATCACGAGTCACTCAAAAGACTGCAACATCTTACTGCTGACATGCGTGTCACGGGTTTCCTATCACTGGTCTTGGAAATCGGGTCAGCACCCTGGCCCACAATTGCTGCAAACGATGATTTGGTCTCCGTGGATCGTTCGAGAGATAGAGCCAAAAAGCATCAGCCCGTGTGCCCAACTACCCGGGTGCAACTGAGCCGAGCTTACGCCTCAATTATACGACAAACCGATCTCTGCTTGGGAAACATGCATATCTCTGTCTGCTTAGCTATCTATCGATTGTAAATAAGAAGGAAAATAAATACGGCTATGCACGTATAAGTTGGTGTGCGTGTGTGCGTGTTATTCTATATTTCACCGTGAAAGGACGAGAGTGTGTGAGTGTATAAAATTACTTATAAGTGCACCAGTAATAACATTTTGTAAGCAACAGGGTGACTGCTTCACTCGCAACAGTGCCCCACACACAGTGTCATTGTGGCAAACCTAACCGAGCTTAGCCAGTGTTGCCAAATTAACAATTCGTCGGCTACAACTGGCTGATTTTTCCCTCGATTCAGTCGATGGAAATATACGATAAAAAAGGAGAGTAAGAGAAACTTACTATTTTTACTATAAAAGTAAGTGCACATTTTTACTACTAATTTGTGCAGGAGTTTTAGTACGTAGTTATTGTACTTGATTTGTAGGCTTTGAACGAAAATAACATTTTTAGCGATACAGGTATCTGAAAATGGAGGAATAGCCGTTTTTAAAGACAGATTCAGCTATAATTAACAAACCATACTTGGCTACAATGAGCTTAGCACTTGTTGGCATCATTTAGCGATAAATCATCTTTGTTTGATTGATAGCAACAGTGATTCTTCAGATTATGTTATAAGCTCTCAAACTGCAAGAAAACCTTAATGCGATATTACCATTTCTACGTTTTGCTACCTGCTTGCTTCACCACGACGACCACTGTGATTATTACAGGTGCAAAAAGTGGTACTACTAACTGACTAACTATGCCGGTGCCGATTCTGTTACTTACTGTTACTATATCGCTAGCCCATGGCCCGTTGCTTCGATGACGGTTGTCATAAGTGTACAACAACAGGCTCGGCGAATGGCTGCTACTGATACTATGTGTGACATACACGGTAGAAAAGGGGAGAGGGGATAAGAAAGTTGGTTTGATAAGAGGTTAGGGAGGGAGAAAAGAGAAAAAGTTACGTAGCTTGATAAGTGGGTGAGAAAGATGGGGGATACGTAGGTAGTTTGATTAGAGTGTAGGAAGGGAGAGGGGAGAAAATGATTACTTCATTAAAAGGGTAAGGAAGGGAGAGGTACTCATAGCTGCAACGGATACTATAATTGTGACGGACATATCCATGTATGTTCTAATAAGCAACGTATCCGTCCGTCTGTCATTCTTTCTGTCTGTCGGTCTGTTCACACTTCAAAAATAAAAGTGTATGTTAGAAGAGGTTGGGTTTGGAAAGTGGAATCGAATCACAAAGACGGCGAAGATGGCGGGGAGAAGAAGGTTAGAGATGAAACATTAGGATTTTTGCCAAAGGAGAACGTCTGAACTTGGACGTCGAGAAAAGAAAAAAACTAGATAATAAAATGAGAAATTGAACTTGTTTGCGAGTGTTTTTGAGCGGAAGATTTAATTAAACGTCGCGGATGGTCGCTTCAGGCAACTCCCATGAGTCTGTTCTTTCAGGTACTACACGGGCCAGGTACCAAGGCTGGGGTTCCTGGCACCCCAGGCAATGTGAATTTCGGTGTATAGTATTAACTTATTGAACGACCGTAGCCATAAAAACTGGTGAAGGATTATATCCCTTTTTTATGCGCGTGTTTGTAAGTTTATGCGTTTGTTTGTATTTTCCACCGTTCCTGGCCATACCGTTTTGTCCATAGACTTTAAAACTGGCATCAGTATTCCACTACACCCCTTCTAAAAGAATTATTTTTCGTTTTTAGAAAAAAAGTCATTTTGACCTTTGGGGGCCTTATTCTGACGGATGTATTAGAAATACTACGTTTTCCAGAATCTAGATGTTGTTGTTTTTTCTTTACTCTAATTTAGATATTTTCCGGTTGAAAACGCCAGTGATGTCATAAATAGAATTTATTCTGACCATATTCATGCTTAAATGCATTTTTTTTTTTCATCACTTCTAATTATAACGCTATGGTTACTCTATTATTGACTGTGATGGCGATTTTATAAAATTCATTCATGTTTCAGGTTGAGGAAAATAAATGCAAAGGAATTGAAAAGTTTATAATGATAATTATGTAATTTTCTGTCGACAATCGTCGAATCACCGTATTTTCTCTCTTTGCCTGTCCATGTCTGTGGGACCAACAATGCCCAAATCTTGTGCTAGCATTTTTTAGATAAAAGATTTTAAAAAACAACAACATTCAACTGTCCGATATTCCTAAAAAAATCTGGCTTCACATCAGGGAATTATCTTACTTTGACAGATTTATTATTTTATTCAGTCATTTTCCCAAGTCTTGCTGCATCATATACATGATAGGCTTCCCCTAGTGCTTGACACCCCAGGCGACTGCTCGTGTCTCCGGTTCTGGTTATTGCAGTACTTTAGATTTCTACCTCTAAATGCGTTGCTAAAGAAGCAGAGGGTGTTTTAATATAGGCATCTGATGTTATAACGCGGTGGTAAGAGTCCAAGAAAGCCAACCGCAACACAACCAAGCTGCAATAACCAGTCGCCAATTTAGCTTGTTCATAGCTAGATCTAGCCATTTTTTTTATTTTTAATCCAGATTGATAGTTTGGGATCTACCATCTACCCGCTTTGTATCGCCGATGGCACAATAACGAACCGTGTTATATCGGATGAGGCCTGTAGTTATAACTAATACCCCAATTGTTTACTAGTCACTGCAATTTCCTGACACAGAGAACGTACAAACATTAACAATACATGCAACTAACGATATGAGTTAACAAGTGACAGTAACATAACTTTACTGCAGCAATAAGTAGTACCCCGTGTGTGCTACTGTTACAACTACTATTGCTACTATGCTTAGTAGTAGTAGTCTTACTATTAGTGGCGATATGTGAGCGGTGATGGTGGTGCTCTTGGTGTCAATAATGGTTACTTAGTAGTTGCAATAAAGCGCATACTGCAGCAAGTTCTATATGACTAACATGGTCTTTCGGCCTTCCAACCAAACGTTTGATCTATCTGTCTATCTATCTATCTATCTATCTATGGGGCTTTGATCCCTACAAACATTAAATCCGATTTTACTGCTTCCGATGCTATCTATCTAGCTTTGGTCCTTTTAATTAAAAAATCTATCTGACTTTCAAACGATTAGGTTTTCGCCTCTTCAAACGTTAAATCAATCTATCTGACTTCGGCCCCATCAAACAGTAAATCTATATATGTCTATCTATCTATATACGGGGCTCTGGTCCCTTCAAACATTAAATCTGCCTGATTTTAGCACTTTTAATGCTATCTATCGATTTATCTATCTACCTGTCTATCTGGCTACGGTCCTTTCAATCATTAACACTACCTGGCTTCCGAACAAAAAACCTATCTTATTCGGGCTTCCCAAGACGTTAAATCTATCTGACTTCAGTCCCTTCAAACAATAAACTTATCTATCTATCTATCTATCTATCTATCTATCTATCCACGGGGCTTTGGTCCCTTCAAACATTAATCTATCCGACACAAGCGTTTTTGATGCTATCTATCTATCTATCTATCTATCTGGCTTCGGTCTTTTCAAACGATAAATTTATCATTCTATTCATCTATCTACCTATCTATCTATCTCATTCCGCCTCTCCCGACATCGAATCTACATATCTCCCTGGCTCTGGTCCCTTCAAACAATAAACACACACACACACACACACACACACACACACATATATATATATATATATATATATATATATATATATATATATATATATATATATATATATATATATATATACTGTTCCTTTCAAACGGTTTATATCTCAGCCTTTTGAATTTCCTCTTTCTCTCTTTCGCCCTGTCAACCGGTAAATGCATTTCTTGATATCTATCTATTCTAAGGCTATCTGTCTGATAATCTTCGTTTATGTCTGCCTGTCAATTCTTCTCTCTCTCTCTCTCTCTCTCTCTCTCTCTCTCTCTCTCTCTCTCTCTCTCTCTCTCTCTCTCTCTCTCTCTCTATTCCACAATTCATTTCTCTCTCTTTGTCTCCAGTTATGTGTCCATGTGTGAATGGTGTGTAAGTCGTTCTTTTCAATTACATCTCCATATCTTTCTGTTATACAAAACAACTGTTTCTGTTTGTCACCGTGTTCCCCACTGAAACCTAGGCGCAGCTCAACCAAATCTAGCGCAAATCTGGCAACGGACCTAGGAGAATATTTTTTAAAGTGAGCAATTCGGGAAAAAAATCTCGAAGGGTTTTTAGAGAGGGTCTATGTTAGCAATGAACCGAGAATGCTAAACTGAACCCTTACTTTCTGCTGAATATACAATACGTTCCATCATTTATTACATTGTATCATATCATTGATAAATATATTGTTATTTTATAAAACGAGCCCAGTTTGTCACTTGGCACTCGTTGCTTAAACGTTGGCACAGCTCAATTAGATTAAGCACAAATTCGACATGCATAATTAGTAGACCTAGAGGAATGTTTTAACGTAAAAAGTCATGAGTAAAAATTCAAGGGTTTTAGAGACGGGGTTGTATTAAGAATGTAACTATAATGCTAAATTGAACCTTACTTTCCTTCAATATACATTTATAAACACACACACACACACACACACACACACACACACACACACACATGCATTGTATTATTTATTGTGTTTACTCCATTACATTATAGTATACATCTTCTATCATATAAAACTACAAGCACTTATTATCACTTTACTTCCACCCATAAAAAACAATGGAGCAATTTGGCTCAATTTGACATGCATACTCAATAGACCTAGGGGAATATTTCAAAGTAAAAGGTTTTGAGAAAATGTTCTTAGCGGTTTTAGAGGAAGGGTACTACAATATAACTAGAATGCTAAACTGAACCCTTACTTTCCGTTCACTATAAAAATACATATACCAGCTGGGAACCAACCGTTAGGATGAGTCCCTGCTAGTTATTTATAAACACATCTGCGTATACCCGGATCTACCGTAGATTAACGGACACCAAACTGATTTTGTGAGCCACTGCACAGGTGCCTTAATAATGTGACCCTGTGCCAGACTCAGGTGAGCTTGGTAAATATTTACAATCAGAGGTGTAACTAGAGTTTTTGAGGGCCTTTGGAGTGAGCTTGGTCCCTCGAGCCCCTACCCTACCTACGTTTAATGAAATTTGTAAGTAGGAATGCAATAGATGAAATATTAGTAATAAAGCTTTTGAGGGAGCCCCTCCATCCCGGGCCAGGTAAGGGGCGTTTTCAAATAGCCACCCCCTTCAGCTACGTCTCTGCCTTTGATGTATACGAGTGCATGTAAATATAAAGATATATAACAAGAATACTTATCTCTTTCTTTTATTCTCTTCCCCCCTTCTCCTTCTCCTCTTTCTCTCTCCCCTTTCTCTCCCCTTTCTCTTCCTCCTCTCTTTCTCTCAATCCACTTGCCCTCCTCTTACCTCTATTTCTTGCTCTACTCTTCTTTTCTCTCTCTCTCTCTTATTTTCTCTTTCTCTCGCTCTCCCTTTTCTCTACTCCTTATATCTCCCTCTCCTCTCTTTCTCTTCTCTCTATCTCTCGCTCTCCTCCCTTTCCCCCCTCTCCTCTCGCTCTCTATCTATTGCCCTCCTCTTTTTTCTCGCTGCTATTTTTCCCTCCCCCTTGCTCTCTTCTTTCTATTTCTTGCTCTCCTCTCTTTCTCTATCCTTCTTTCTCTTTCTCCTCTCTATCCGACCATCTCTCCCCTTTTTCTCTCTCCTTTTTATGTATATCACGCTCTCACTTTCTCTCTCCCCTCTCTCTCCTCTGCCCATTCCATCCTTCTCTTCTCTTCTTTCTCGCTCTCCTCTTTTTATCCCCTTTCTCTTTTTCTCTCTTCTCTTTCAGTTTCTCTTCTCTCTCTTTCCTCTCCTTCCTCCCTCTCAACCCCACTTCCTATTCTCTCACTCCAGTTACACCCCTGGATTATCCCCTCCTCCTGGTTTCGTTCTCTCCCCACTCTTCTTCCTTCCATCCACCCCCTGTTTCACCATTTAGCTCTCCACCGACCAAGTTTTACCTGGTCGTATTCCAGTATCTTTACAAAGGTACCAGTAATGTTACTTGGTCCGACTGCACATCTAAACCTCTCAATCTAATCAAAGATAATTTTTAAATCTTTTTTTTTAAAAATATCTTCGGGGTCCCTCACATATATTGCGACCCCAAAGATTAACCCTGCTCCGACATGACTGCATGTCCCACGCACCGCCTCTAAGGGTGCTTGTGACCTCGTGTCAAACTAAAAACTAAGCTGATTTTATAACAACACGAAGGTGCTTCAAATGGTGCAGTGTTTATACAAATATCCCACACCATTGCAACTGACCTTGCCTCTCTTAGGAGCTCTATTTCTTTAATCTTGTGCCTGTGTAAGCTAAGCTTTGAGAATTTCCATCTTTAAAGTTTGCTCTTGTTTCTCTCCCATACAAAATATTCATCCGCCCGTTTGTATTTCTGTCACTCAATCTTTCTGTCCCTCAGTCCATCCATACATTCTTCTCTCTATCCACCATGATGCTATGTTTATCAGACTGCTATTATTAGCCACCGACACTGTGTTCGACCCTCACAGGTATCTCATTAAATAAGGCCTTGAGCCAGACTTCGGTTATACAGTAAGTATGTTTATTGAGCTCCTATTGGACAAACGAGAGTTCAGTATCGGTTAGGGGGTGTAGGGTCAAATGCTCCCCAAACTTGAACAAATTGTACAACAACATGAAGACCGTGCTTAGTAGCTTACCGTAATCTGGCACAAGGCCATTACTTTGTAGGTATCGAAGTGTAAATTTCGGGCAAATCAGAGACGATATGAGAGTTCCCATACCTTCATGATCATTGTACACCTTTTAAAAGGTGGTGTCATCGACCAATGCTGGCGATTTGGATACGGCCTTGTACCCGGCTACGCTAAGATACAGAGTACGGTCGTGTCATTGTTGTAAATGAGCTGATATCACAATCAGTTGATAGTAAGGAGTTAGTTTGATACCTCATAAAAATACAGCTTTGTGCCCTAACATTCAAAGCATTAATCAAACGAGTGCAGGTAAATACTGCTTTTCAAAAGTTCGCTTGCTGTCACTTCTTCGCTTTTGGGTGAAAAGCGATGATAGGGTCCAGCTCTCATTCTGCAGCAGGCTGTTACAGAAGCAGCGCACACCCTCATCCTCTCTGTCGTCAGCACCCAAGTCCTCTGCACTTCCTATAACCATAGCTTCCGACGACTCGACCTAACACACAATCATTACCATTTTTCCCCATCCGATTATGCTCAAAAATATTTTCTATATAAATTACAGGTAATTCCTTCTCCGCTTTACGCTATTTCGACTTAGATAGGGGGTTATATGAGAATGCTCCACTTTCGGATAACGGGAAAAGCCTGTGTTTATCTAGAACTGGTAGTTGTTGTAGAATCGGTTTTGCAAAGCATTTACAAGAGTTAGTTCCTTACTCTCAATTTCACTGGCCTCTTGCCAGACTTTTATCTCTTTGAATATCTGTCTATGCATTATTCAATGAACTAATCTCCCTTATATATATATATATACATATGTATATATATATATATATATATATATATATATATATATATATATATATATATACACACACACACACACACACATAATATTTCTGCTCCAAGTACATCTCCCATTGACAGAGCAAGTAAGCACCATCCACAACTCTCTCGATCACTGCCGTGACTACGATTCAGGGCTGCCACAGTGTTTTTAGCATATGTACCAAAACCTGAAAACAAAACGTACCAAAACGTCCACAAAAGTACCAAATGAAGATGAAAATTTACTGGCAATTGTTTGGATGAGGTTTGCAAAGGAAAGGGAGGTTACTAGTGTAGACAGTGTTCATGATAAAAGCATAAAGCGTAATCTATGCCATGAACCTCTCTTTCCTTTGCGAACCTCATCCGAACAAAACCCCATTTATTACATTGTTTATTTATGTTATTAGTGTAAGGTAAACGGTCGTCAAAATTGATACAAGAGAAGAAAATATGTTTGAAAAAATGCTAATGAATTGAAAGGTAACCCAACTTTAAATTTTTTGCTCGGCTATTAAAAAAGATATAGATTTGAATGAAAATTGCCAAAACCGTGCCAGATTATTCAAGTTTCGTACCAAATGCATCATAAGAATTTTAAAAGTACCGTTTTGGTACGAACGTACCAAAAGTGGTAGCTCTGCTACGAACGTCAACTACTGCTTCTACCACCACCACAATTGCAGCAATATTGCTATTATAACTAATACTACATTGTGCAACAGCCAGCAGAACCTTAGACACTACTACTACTACTACTGCTGCTACAACTACTACTGCTTTTACTATCAGGATTAATACTACGACTACTACAGCTATCATTGTAAGGTTTGCTGCTGCTGCTGATGTGTGTAGCTTCTCCATCATTTGTTCTTGACGCCAGAGAGGATTGTACGTACGAAATATTCTCCGGGTTTTATTTCTTCAGTCTTTTAGTCTCTCTTCCTCCTGCTGCTGCTCCTCCTCCTCCCCTTCTTCTTTATTCCTCGGTTGTGAACGGTCCTTGTCACTTCTTCGGCTTTCTCCGTCTTGCCTATCGGGGTTTTTTTTCTAGTTGAATATCCTTTGTGTATTATGTGATGTGTTCGTGTGTATATAAATATATATGTATATATATATATGTATAAGAAAAAAGAAGCTTCCACGCACATAAACACATACGAAGAGGATACACACATTTGTGCATAATATATAAACACACACACACACACATATACAAAAAAAAATATATATATATATATATATATGTATATATACACACATCAAAATATCCAGTCCTATCTGACGTATACAAGGGAGAGCAGGGAGATTTAGCCACACGATATATACACGTACGAGTACCTTTTACACGAGCAAGCACCTGCACGAGGAGTTGACGACCCACTTTGGAGAAGAGGGAAAGCACTTTGATCAGCCCCCACCCCCCAAAAAAAAGGTTCCAATAGATACCTCTCTTGTCTTCAATTGCAAAAGAATAACCACACTTATCTTCCAATATCTTTTTACTCAAAGATAAGTAAATAAGTAACCACAACCAAAATAATATACAGGATAACAACTTTCCTGGATGTACCTTACTGTTATATATAAATCACTAAATTATATTTTTTCTTGAAAAAAAAACGGGGTCTCCAATTTTGTTCCTTTTATTTATACCACCCCAAATGATTTTAGACTCGTTGGAGAGCTAAAAAAGAAAATGAGTATTTTTTTGCTTTAACGATAAAGCCTCGCACGATCAATTTATAATTTTTAAAAGTCCAACCAATATTTGATTATCACTAATTTTTCGAGGCACTACCAAACAATGTTTGTTAAATGATAATTGGTTTGGAAAGTCATAATTCAAAACAAGTGCAATAAAGATAAAAAAAAAAAGATTTATATATATATATATATATCTTTCTCAGCAAAAAAAAAAGTATATTCAAAATCGCCACCAGTCGGACGTGAAATTTAAGTTTCCTTTTAAAATTGAAAACAAAAAGGAGGGTAAGATTTCTTCACGTCACATTTTGACACCAACAATTTCATCTTCCTTTGTGGATTTGGTATATTATCGGATTGAAAAAAAAAAAAGAAAAAAAAAACCTTGCGACGAAATTTTTTTTTTTTTTCGATCTTATTTCCACAATTTTTTTTTTTTTTTTTTTGAGAAAAGTGTGAAAAAAAATAAATCTACCACCGGTTACTATGGAAACCTGCGATATTGGTATATACAGCTAAGACGCAAAGGATTGTACAACGTATTTATCGCGACGCTCCGATATATGTATATATACATGTATATATACACAGGTCCATGGATATTTACATTTCCACACAGACAGGTAGGTACCCGGTGAAAATGACATCACCATTATTCTTATAATTTGATACTATACTCTTGAGTACTTCGTATATAGAACTAATTGAATAATATAAACACCGTTATTCAACGGTATAATTTTATGTTATCGGCTTCATCGCATTTACAATTTATTCTCAATTACATTTCACTGTACTTCAAACAGAAAGCTGTGTCAGAAAATAGTGTACACATCCACACACAGCTTTAGTTTTAATGTTTACTCTTACGTGATCATGTTTCCTATTCAGTGTTGATTTTCTTCCGTGGAACTTGTCTTATTCAATATAAAGAAGAAAAAAACAGATCTACTTATAAAGTATTTATTTTGAGAGCAATAGCGTTTACCGTTGTTTAATTTCATAGATTCCCAAGAAACCGCTCCAGTATTGAAAGAAGCTAATCAATAGACCTGTTACCAAACAAACTAGAACAAAAGATAAATGAATGAATCCTGTGTATGAAAAAGGAAGTACGTTTTATCAGTTATTATTTCTCGAGATACTGTGTGTAAAATGTTGTCTGATTTATGACCACGCGAGTACTGTTCATTGTCGCAACATTCTATAGAGAATATATTCACTCTGGAGAGGATAGACTTACTTCAGTACTCCACATAATTTTAGTGCGATGATATTATAAACATTACCCTTAACCTATCTGTCATATTAAATTACAACATTACCTATTATTGACAATATCCTTTTCGAACTGTCAATAAGATCTGGATTTCTACTCTATGGAAACATCACAAGTGTGTTTTTATTTTTCTGTACTCCGTTTTTGGCAGACTTTTTGTTCACATTCTGACCCGCTTCTTCTTCGAATGAAAAGAGGATGTAGTTTATTTATTATCCTGATGTTTCACTACTTCCTTGGGGGTCAAATAAATTTAACAAACAGAAAACAATAACGGATTTTGTTAGTCACTCAACAGAAATTGCCATGTGATCAACGTTTTTGGGGCAGCATGCCGTGCCAAGGTGATCAACTGAAATTTGAGAATAGGGGTGATCAATTAAGTTACTTCTCTCGCTTTTTGTTGGGCACTAAGAATATAAAGTCTGATTTTCGAAAAATGCTGCCGGACACAAACTAATAACCAGTTTAGAGATAACTTACATTGTAAATTGAACCCTTCTCTAAAAACCTAATTTGGAGAAATTTTGAAAGTAGAAAACAAAACAAAACCTCTTGTATAGACGTAAAGAGTCAATGTTTTAAATTTTCAGCCTTTTAGCTCCTTTGGTACAGCCTCTACGCGTGATAGACAGACACAGACGAACTTGAAAACGAAAGAAACCTATGTTGACAGTTCGGGTTTCTAATAACAAGCGTGTGAAACGAAAAAGTGACGAATGAAACTAGAATCAAAGAAATCAAAATAAGTTAGGAATCTCAGATACTGATTGTTCCCTTGGTAAGAAAAATAAGTTATTGGTATTCACGTGAAAAAGATAAATTTTAGCTGTGTGGGCACGTACGTACTAACAAAGCTAAATCTAATGCCGATCTCATAAAGCATTCTATATTATCACGAATGTTGTGAGGGCACTTGGTCAATTACCACAGAATACAATTAAATCTGATTGAAAGAACTTTTCAGGGTTATTTTTTTCGATCGAAAGATGAACATTTTTTTTACAGTGATTTGCATTCTTGTAAAATTTTGATAGAAAACATACCAGCTTTCAAAAATACAAAAAAAATGTAAGTGTCCTCCTGACTATATGGTAAAATAAATACACTTATAGCTGATGGGGCGTTTAATTTTAATTTACTTCGGGATTTTTTACACTTTGTTTTCATTAGATTTTATTTATTTTTTTGATCGAGCGCCCCCACAATAACCGGGATAATTAAGTACGCTAAATTACGAGATGGCCGAAATCTATACCAGCGAAAAAATGCAAATGCCATTCATTTTGAATGTTCATTTACCGGTGTATAAGACGACATCAGAACCAAGGTGTTTATTCAAGTTTATTCCAATATTCGCTAGATAAGTCTACTCTCCAAAACAAGACATCACTTTGTCTATCAGAGTATCAAGCTTAATCTGGGGCCTCAACTTATCAAAATGATTCTTAGAGGAAAGGAGGACCAGACATAGACTTAGGGGGCCCGGGGCATTACAGGATAAATGAGCCCCTCATATTCAGTACATAGAAATGCCGCAAATCACAATTTATACATCAATGTCTGTTTATTGCATGTAATTGAAACTGATAAGTTATACATACATAGGTTAAGTGAGGTATTTATCTAAAATAATGCCAGAAAAACCTCACTGATTTTTAGGCATGATAAATGAATTTTCGTAATCCATACTCTAATTACCAGCAGTAATTCTAATTTATTTAAACAATTAAGTGTTATAATAAAAAAAATTCTAAACTGTGATCATTACTCATTAACTATTCATTTATTTTTTTTTTCCAAATTATATTTTTGTATAGAGTGGGGCCTGGGGCAATTGCCCCTTTGTCCTCTATAAATACGGCCCTGGAGGAAAACGCTTCATGTTTAAAAAGGCGACATTCGCCGGTACGGTAAGATGGTCGTCTTGTTGTTCACTTGATGAGGATTCATGGATGATGCTCGTTTTATTAAAAGACAAACTAGAATGTCATGTATAGCGTCTAGAATAGTTGCCTCCCTTTTTTTGCGAACCTCAACCGAACAATTACCGATCTTCGCTGTATGCATGCGTATGTTTACATAAATCTAAATCTTATCCCTTATACTGACGGGTGTTTATTTAATAACTAAGCTTCGCTTATTCCGGTGTAAGACTGGGTGAGTGAGGTCCCTGATAAGGATCGAACTCATCTCGGTAGAAATAGAGTACGAGACTAGCTTACTAACCACTAACCACTACTCCCCGGCGAGGTGCTCAGATAAGCTTAGCTTGAGTTTATTGAAAGGGGGAGAAATGATTGAGTTGTGCCTATCTTTCGAAAGGAGAGAGCTTGATTGACTGATAAATTGAATCAGTATTAGGGATGCTGACCCTGGTTTTATCTATGTAGGATCGAACATTGAAAATAGATCAATGGAATTTCAGTGTCTGTAATTTACAAAGTGTGTGTGTGTGTGTGTGTTCTGTATATGCATGTTCCTGAATATCTGCTCATCTTCGTGTGAGTGAGCGCGAGTCTGGGCACTCTTAGTCACTCCTGTTCCTGAATTCGCCGGGTTGCGTACAGAGATCATTAAACCGTTAAAAAAATAAAACCACGCCTTCCTACGATTTGTACGAGAGAGAGATCGTGGGGATCTTACGGTCCTTTAATTGTTATTGCTTGAAAACAAGACTTATTTTCCTTTCTTTTTTTTTTATTTATCAAATACAGCGTCTTTAAAGAGTAGATAAAGGGGAAGCTTTTTGAAAATGTCCCCGGGCCCTTAATGAAGGGTGTCCCCCAAAAGATTTACAAATAGTTCACCTACTGCGTTCTAATCTTCACTTGAATGTTGAATGGCCCTGCTCGAGGAGCCGAGGTCCCTAAATCTCTAGCTACACCTTATCAAATATGTATTTGAAATCATCGATTAATATATATCACCAGAACACGTGTATTACTTGATATTTGTTTTATAGCTAAAAAGCTCTCGCGGAACAACGATTGTCTGAATTACATGCAGTGCACACACGCAAGAAGCGGTATTACAGTGCTATTGTGCGCGTGTTACAAATAAAAGTGACTTGTTTGTACACTCTCTCACTCAACTTAACGGTTTTGGATTGTTTTATTACAAGCCGGAGCAACCCAGTATTTTTTCAGGTTTTTTTTTCTATCATTAAGTTTACCAACTGCAGTATCATCTAACGTATGTAATAGGGGTTGGCATTTGAGGTGTGACTATTTAAAAAAATGTTACACTGGTGTGGTAAACTCGTTTTTTTTTTGTTTTTTTTATAGGTTATTTTTCAAACATGTCAATAGAAACAGAAAACTGCTCTACTTGAAGGGTAGTTTCAGTATGAATGGGATCTTGATGTCATAAATCATATTTTACAATTTTTTTAAAATCTGGACGTTTTGATGTATTAATTTCAATATACAGATCTCATACTTCGGTAGCAGATTAACCATTTGGCTGAGCAGACTTAAGGCTGGGGGCCTGGAAGGGAGGGGTTCATAGATTTAAAAAAAGGTCTTAAGATGATATTTCAGTACATTTTTTTCCTCGTATATTATACCTGTATTACATTTTCCTCGGTACAACGATGTAAGTAATCTAACGTAAATTGATATGACATTATTCTATTCATTATATAGTGGGGGCGAGTACCTGGGGAGCAAAGATGTGCGAGCCAGGGGGTAGATTTGGGCGAATTTCTGTCCCCCATTTCGGGCAAAAACATGTACATTTTCAGTCAATATCAACCTTTGGTTCCCTTAAACTAAATACTTGTGTTGGTGTGCTTTAATGAAGCTCCTCCGGGTTGGGGTCAGGTTGATAATCCGTCACCGCATACATACAAATATACATACATACATAATTAATTTCATATGATTCTGGCCCATTCACCGTGACACAAGGTTGACAATCAATCCTTCGTTTTTACTCATGTAGGTGGTGGGAAGTGATATACCTACTTCTCAAGCTACAGATAATCTTTAAGTTCAATGCCTTTTAAAGGAGTCATTACCGTATAGTTAGTTCCCCAGACCTATTTCTGTCCCTGGGGGTGGGGGAAATGAATAAAATATGTATCAATGAGTGAGTAAACTAGTCCATTACAAGCCGCTCACACCTTTGCTTTGATTGTGCTACGGTTGCAAAATTATTTTCCTTTTTTTTTTTCCTTAACTAATATTCCTTATTTCTCTGCATGAAAAATAGCTCTCGATTTAGAGATTGAGGCTTTCGCTCGTTGCGTAGACCCCCTCTAACACTTATTGAGGTTTATCAGTTGAAATATACATTAAGTACTGATAATAAAGCTTTTGGGGGTCGGGGAGACCTTTATTTTTAAATAGTCCCGTCTCTCCCCATTCAGCTATGATCGTATGGGAACTCTTTGTTTCAAGCGGTTGGGTAGGGGCAAAGATTTAATCTATCCGAAGATTTACATGATTTTTTTTTGTCCAGAAATACACTGATCTTTCCCGAAATTTTCACGCTGTTCTGCCTGGGGAGTATGTGTGCCCCCTTCTACCCCTTGCCCGTACGCGTATACCCTCGGCTACGCTTCTGAATCGATTACCGAAATTTCGAAGGTATAGATAGAGAGACAAAGATAGGAAGAGAGCGGTAGAGAGAGAGAGAGAGAGGAAATGTTGAGGTGAGCCCCCAGATCAGTTGACGACAGTCGCAATGCGGCCCGTGTCTTTCGCTGTGTAATTCCGTGTTTTCCAAACTTTCTCGGATAACTCCCCCCCCCCGACCCCTTTTCAGATATTTCATCAGCCCCCCACACACGCTCACTGGACTATAGCCGGTTAAAAATGATACATTGAAAATTGAATCTTGATATTTTTTTTTTCTACTTAACTTGCATTAATTTTTTTTTTATTTATACATCTAGATATACGTTCAGACATTCGACCTTAAACATAAGAGATATCGATTTTGTTATTCTTTGTTGCTGGCCCCGTTACCAACTCCCGCCCCCGCCCCAACGCTTCCCCTGCACCCTTGCGTTTCAGCACCCGATTAAGTACCTCCAGTACTCCTGGGGGGCACCAACTTCATGAATCAGTGGTATGAAACCTTTAAACTAAAGTGAAGTTCGATTTGGTGACTACATTTATAAGCTCAGTTAGGTAATATTCCCAGTGCGATTTTTCTTTGAGACTACTGAAATAATAATAATAATGATAATAGTAATGATAATAATGATATTGGTAATAACATAATGTTAATCATATTAATAATGATAAAATAATAGTCCACTCATAAAACTCACTGTCTTATTGATGAGTGTGTGTTACGCTTTTCAGGGAGGGCTCACTCATATGCTCTGATCCTGAGCAGAAATACCGTGCCATATATTAATCTCGTCATTTTTTATGGGTACCATGCTATCATCATCATCATTAAGGAGGGACGCAAAAGGCCTGATTTGCCCCAAATCTTAGCTTTTTTCTGACGGGAGGTACTTGCCCCCCTTGGTTCGCACACCTATGATCATTATAATATTGAAGTAGTTTATGTAATTGTTGACTCTGATTACTATCCTTATCCCTACTGGAATCCCGTTGGTCTACCTTGTGGCTAAACAGTTGCATATTTCCTGCTAAAGTAACTGGTTGGTGTTTGTGCATTAGCAAGGGTCACAATTTCGAATGCTAAATGCAAAGGCGAATAGGCCCTCCCAATTTGAAGAAATCGGTGCAACACAATCTTCCTATCCTTCTCCACCTTATGCCGTAGTAAATATCCCTCATCGAAATCGCGTTTATGCAATTTCAAGTGCAAGCGTATTTCAATGCCGACCGTAGCTTAGATCTGGTTCTAGAACGGAAGTATGGTAAGTTAATCAGGATCGAACTCACTTGAAATGATCTACAAGACCAGCTTGAGAGGTGTCTTACCCCGGTGGGGTGCTGCTACAAGTGTTTATGTTGGACTTTTTACCTCAAGCCCTACCAGGTCTTGTTTTTTATTTTCCGATCATCGCCGTTATTTCGCACAATATCGTAAATGATTCGGTTCGAGCTAGATATACTTCCTAAAACTGACTTTCCCTATTCTCATAGTCGGTTACGAATATCTATTACTTATCACACTGTCGACTTGAACCATAATATATACGTAGAAATACGAATATGCCCGTAGTTATGAGACTAACGGAGCAACATAACCCAAATCGGCCAGCGATCGGAAAAGTGAGGGGTTAAGTTAGGGATATAATTTCGACCTCTGTATACCGTCAGAGTCCCGGTTACTCAATCGGTTAGCGCAAACCTAGGCTATAAAGGTACTCCCAGGACTCATTACTTCAATTTCCAATCATCCATGGTTTCGCTCTCAAACGTGAATAATTCGGTTCGAGAAAATTTAGTTTTCAGTAAAAACTGCCTTTCCTTATTCATACTGTGATATACTAAACTCCATGACTTGTTTATAAGGCTTTCCAATGAACGCACAGGTTGCATCTACTCGCTTCCTCACGAGAGCAAGATGTGACACAGGGTCGGTTTAATGTTGAAAAAAAAAACATAGCACTTACTCATCCAATTGGTGTTGCGACAGAACGCGTAGGTCCCCTGATTTCAGATATAAATGCCAATCGTTACGTGTGAGAAACATGTCATCTCTTACGGATACTATACTATGCCGGTATTTGAACCATCAATTACAAGCTGTCCATAGAATTTATGACAATTTAATCCTCGAACTCTTTACTTTTTTCAAAGGGTTTCGGAATTATATCAATAACCACGTTGGTCTCTACGTATCCTGAGTCGCCCAGGGCGCAAACTGATAGGGATACTTATTATGTGTCTGAGAAAGTAGGACTTTCTAAACACAAATGGAAAAAAACGCAAAATGAACAAATTGAAAATAAAAAGTCAAAATAAAATTCCCTGATGTGGTGTCAGATTTTTCAGGAATATCTGACTGTTGAATATTTAACTACTTACTATTGAGGTGATACTAAGGAAACTCCATGACAAGCTCATCCAGGCTTGGATAGTTGAGTGAGACAGTGTTCACAATAACTGGGGCATTGGAGGGAGTGTTAGTATAGCGAGGCGAGATTTGAAGGGAATTTCTGGGCCATGCCTGATAATACTGTACTCTGAAGAGCGCTGAAGTTCAGCCCGCCCGGAGCATTGAAATCCTTGGGCTGGCCCTGTCAAAGACGAATAATATTTGACTTGTTCTGACCTTTTTTGAAAAATAATCTCTCTAGCGTCAGCCAGCTGTCAACCGAAGTGTTTTCATCGTAAGGATTGATACTTATACATGTGTCTTTTTATACATAGTCCTTTTCATGGGACTGGGTTAGCGTTCTGGCCTTGCGAGTAGCTAAGTTCGAATCTGCTCACCGACGTCTAGTTCCAATGGCTTAGCAAGGGTGGCAATTGTGATATATCCTGGGGAGACATGATTATTAATTAACAGACATTATTGGCCCGAGGATATGATGCGCCTTTTCGCACCTGCAACTGTCCTCCCTCATCTCTTTTTTACGCCTCTGAGTTCGATATCAATACAAATAGTTTGAAGCAGTCATTCTCAACATTGGTCCGTGGAACATTCGGAGTGGGGGCATGGATTGAAATAATGATTATTATTCTGTTTATCTGTTCTTGCTGAATCTCTGTTTGACAGGGTGGGGCCTTGGAACCCAAGCAAAGCTTTTAGGGGGACCGTGATAAAATAGTTGGGAATGCCAGGTTTGAACACTCCCTTGAAATTCGAATCACGTATTTGACCGAGAATTAAAGCTAATATTTATTCATTTTTGTAAAATAATCTTACGGAATAACCAGTTCGTGATAAGGAAGAAAAACAACAAAATTACTTGAATTAAAAAAAAAACAGATGTGCACAGTATTTTGATTAAGGCATAAACTTAACAAGCCACAGCTAGTGGTGGCGAACCTATTACACGTGTGTTAGCTGTGGCACCCAGCTGGTTTTCGAGTGACATGCAATAGACTTGGAATAAAAAATTTATCATCGAACTCCTATTGAATTTTGATTTTATTTTCGTATGTAACAACAATGTCGGATGACAATGACCAGATCCAAAACCAGTGACATCATGCTCGATTAACAGTGATTCTGTAACGTACGCAAAAACTGATGAGGAATTCGCTTCCACGTCTGAAGCTGAACTTGTTTTGCCTGAGTTCACAGATCCCTTCTACTGGAACTACTTAGGAGTTGAAATGGGATACGTTGTTTCGGAATAATACTGTATAGAGAGATTAATTCTGTTTTGACTTATTAGATTTTAATGAAGCAAGAGAGTTTGACCTTAGCAAAGCCAAGCTTGTTTCATCTCCAAATTTTACAAGTAAATTTCGAAATTTCAAGTTACATTTTATTGAACATCTAGTTTTATAGATACCTTTAAAAAATAGACCGCTTTATTGATAAGCATTTACCTAAATCTAGAATATATATATGTAAGAGACACTTCGATTACGGTATTATGGGGAAAAAAATGAAATTTTGACTCGCCATGCTAAAAAGGTTCACCATCACTGTCTTGATGTCTTGCAATTCCGAGTGGTCCGGGAAAAAAAAATCAGAATTTGGGGTAGGGTCGAATTTCTGACTTTTTTCTTTTTTAGTTTTTCTCAAAGGGCTTTCAAACTTGGTACAGCTAAGGGCCTCCTCAGGTCTAGTTGGGATAAAGCAATATTCGGTATTTATTAAAGGCTAGTAAGTGCCCTTACGCTGTCCACGGCAACAATTCTTCATGTACCATAAGTTTCTCCCCATATCGGCTGTTCTCCAGAGTTTTTGCAATACGCGAAATAGACTTAATGACGATAAGCACTCGAAATAGCGCCATTCACTCCACTATTCGTTATTTAGACAATAGCTGGGGAGGAGTCGGATTCATGCCTTTCTCAAGAGTACTAGTGCCAGTCAGAAACTCTATATCATAGATCATTTTCTGCACTGTTAACCGTTCGGCTATCGGCACTTTCTTGCTGAAGCCTTAGTGGTTGTTAGTTTCCACATGGCTCGAAAATTTTTCCCGTATGTCCTTGCCGTATTGAGCTACCCAGTTTGCCTTTTCTGTCAACGCCAATTATGTTACCTGAATGGAATTGGTTCCAACATACTCATTCAACATGGCTTATTGACTTTTCTAATTTTTGCTGTTAAGTAAAATTCTTATTTGACAACACTGATATTACGCTTGTTAATTTGGTATCCTATTCGAGGTATCCTATAAACCATAGCGTGGAAACAAAAATAGACGAAAACTACAAAAACAGCAAATGTCTCTTTGGGAGAGAAAGAGATGAATCAGTAAATTGTAAAAGTGAATGTAGCGAGCGGGCCATAGAAAATATAAAAACAGGCACGACTGAATTAGAACAGTTATACTGAGGCTATTGTGTAAACGGCTTCGGTTCAACAAACAATGAGGGCAAATCTGAGGTTATCGTAGAAAACAGAATTAAAATACTATACGGTGGTCTCGGAACTCTACAAAACTCAATAACCCCTTCTTCTAAAACTTACTAATCCCCTTCTATACCGGAAATATTCTGATCGGTCCTTGTTTATACCATTTAGTTTTTAGACTGTAATCCATGAACTAATGAAAGATTTGGGCATTTAGTTTAATAATCATATTTATTCTAAATGGATTAAACTTATTTAGATATTAATGCAGCTCATGTCTGTGTACAATAATAATGTTTTTTCGATTGCTCTCTGGTGGATGATGGTATTCCTCTCCCACAAGATCACCTAGGTTAGGTTTAGAAGGGATACTGCTACGGACCTGAGCATTATTTTTCGTACCGCCTGAGGTTTCCGGTGGAGAAGGATAATAAAATATGATAGATCCTGGACGTAGCTGTGCCAACAGGCCACAGTGAAAATGGAAGAAAACTATAATATACCAGGACCTCAGCCGAGAAGCTGTAAAACATCGTTTCTCAGACTCCTCTTCCGACCCCGGATCGATTTCTACCCCGTTTTGAATTACTATCGAGTATTTTTTTTTTCAACCATTATATGTTACTCCGCCGAATAAAATTATCCCCCTGTGATCCAAGTGGCTCCCGTCGGAGTACCAAACAGTAGAACTTGACGGTTACGGGCTTCCATAAAAATTGGTGTTGTTGAAAAGTTAGATTTGATGGAGCGTTGCGATTGTTTATATCACAGTAGCGTTGGTGTTGACGAAAATACTGCGAAAGGTGCTGGTCATCTACCTGTTGAATTCATGTTTAACTAGAAAGCACTCTGGGCGCATATCTCTGCCAACACTATTGCCAGGGTGGGGGATAATTGTGCATGGATCCGCCCCTAGATCACTTCCGTAGCCTATTGCCCACGCTTTCACAAAATGTCATTGAAATTCGTTGAGAACTTTCAGAGATATCGTGTGGTTTGGAAATATAACTGAAGTAGGGGAAGTAATTGTGCATGGATCCGCTCCACATTCATACTCGCTCTTACTCCTATTGTCCAAATTTCCACAAGATTTATTTAAAATTCATCGTGAACTTTTGGAGATATCGTATAGGTAGTCATTTTCTCCCCCCCCCTACATTTGTAAGGGGGGGGTGAAAATTCATCTCAATCAAAATAATTTCTTCTCGGAATTTGACCAGTTCTTCTTTACTCCGTTGCTCACCCCTCCACAAAATTATATTGAAATCCATCCAGAACTTCTGGAGATATCGTGTGGACAGACAGACAGAAGGATAGACGGAGGGACAGACAGAGGCGACTGCATACATTTACTTATAATAATTAGCTGAACTAATGGAAATTCCATGGGTTTTGGCAACTAATATTATCCATTACCTTATGCACTCCTCGCACATTTTGCCTTTATCCTCTCATTCTCTCCCTTATCCTTTCTTATCTTTATTAGTTTTCCATATTTTTATCTAGATGTCCTACCAACATGGACTAGTTTCACATGCAAAAATCTTCCTACTCCATCATTAAACTATCTCTCTCTCCGTCCTTCGTACCCTTTTATTAAACTACCTAGCTCTTCCCGTATGTTGCTACTGAAAGCGTATCATTTAAACTCAAGCTGGAACATGCAGAATAATATTATCGATAAGATTAAAAAAATGAAGTTGTAGTCTGTGATGAGGTGTTCGGTGACGCACTGGGAACGATACAAAATACTCTTGCAAAGAAATCGAAGCATTTAGAGCAGTGGGTCGTTTGTAACTTCCTTTTGTCCCATGCCCCACTTCGACGACCCCCAAAATTTGATGCCTCCCATATCTGGTATTTTGGTTAAGATTATTCTCGTTGTTGTCACTGTACAAAAACAGTCAGCTCCACACTTGGACCGGTACTTGACAAAATATAGCTGAACGCTGCAAGAGAACTGAAATATAGAACAATTTTGGTGTTAGAATGTACACTAATTTCTTTATTACAAGAAATTTAGTTGCAACAACGTACTTATCATCATTTTTAAGCATTAGTTACTATGGATTAAAATAATCGATTACTAGTTCTGTGTGATCAGGAACTAATCGTATTGTATAATTAGGAATTAATCAGTTAATCCTTAACACGACACAATTTTGAGTAACGGAACACCCTAATTCAAAGTTCACCCCACCCATTATATTGCCCCTTGTGGGGCGAGAGCTTCGTGTTCAGAATCACTAAGAATGAAGACTACGCAGGACACCAATCTCAAGTTAAACGAGAATACTACGAAGGGTCCTGGAGATTTGCAGTGACTCAAATCCCCCAGCGATGACCTTAGGTTTAGATACAAAACTCAGTAGAAACTGTTTTGGCAGCATGCTGTGTTGGGGATGATCAATTGAAAAATTAGTGAACAGTGGGAAAGTTATTTTTCTCGCCTTTTGTTGGAGTTGTGATCACTAAAAGTCTGATGGAACAAACGTGAATTCTGATTGGGATAAATGTAGTATAAATTTGTATTGCAAATTGACCCTCGACTATAAACCTATCGGTGGGGGGGGGTACATTTTTTCCGAGGTATGAAGGTGAAGCGTCCCGTGTCCCAAAAGACAACCTCCAATGGATCATGACGGCTGGCGACGAAGTCCCGGTTTCTCTTGCCTGGGTCAGCTCAGCGATCCTTGCAAGTCTCAGGTCTGGTCGAAACCAGTACTATCCTCTTGGCTGGTTGCAAGTCCACCAAAGAGATACTTCCACCATTATCGCACAACTTGGATTGTTCTGAGTTTTTCACACTCTTCGCCCGTACCGGGAATCGAACCCAAGGCTCTCTGCACGTGACGCAATTCATAGCACTATCCGAGCAGACCTTCCTACACATACTAAAGAGTAAATGTCGGAAATGTCAGCCCTCTATCGCCATTGGTGCGGCCTGTACGTGTGATTCATGCATGCATACATAGCCAGGCGGACCAACTTCGAAACTAGAGAAACCTATTTTGACAGTTTTGATGTTTCCAGTAACAATAATGATCATAACAACTAACTGAGCCCGTTGAAATGATATTAACACTTTCGGATATGTATTTATGTGATTGAAGTATATTATTGTGTTCAAGTATTTTCTTACCTCTGTAATATATCCAAAAATATCAACTATAATAACATGCAGAAAAATGAAGCTAATATCAATATTATTTACTATTATTATCATTATTATTATTAGTTATTATTCATATCTATCTATATTAAAGTTCTATTATTACTATAATTTGATTTTTAGGCTTCGAACTTGCGATATAGGAGTAATGAATGAATGACATTCAAAACGAATGTTAAGTTCCTTTGACTCCCATTTAAGCATAAGCAACCTTTTCTATTCTTCTCTGTGTTCATTACGTTGTAGAAGTGTGTATGGAATGGGATAATGAAAGATACGGGAAGAATGACAAATGATCAAAGCGTAACGAGAAAGAGTTGAATAAGAATTGAAACAGGTATCAGCTGTGTTAGCACACAATTAAAACAAGTCTGGATACAGCTGGTTCAAACAACACTCTTGTTTCTATTCCGACTGAAGATGATTATTGCAAGTTTTGTGTTGTGCTCATACATTAAGTATTCGTAGATGTGTAAGAGATTAAAGTTGGGCTCAGTCAGTAAGAGCAATGGCTACCAGTTGGTTGGTCGTAATTTCAAATAAAATGTCAACAATGAAATGAACCCTTGCGTATACCTAACCTAAATTTCTGTCGGCATATTGGGTTTGTCAATTCAGCTCAGTCGGCAAGAGAGCCACCTATCGATCAAATTTCAAATCAAGGTAGGGGAATGTTGATTTTATGTATGTTCGGTTTAAAATGACGGTACAGACAGTGATTTTTATTCACCTGAATTGGACGATGATTGTTCTTGTTACGGTAGAAAAACAAAGACCATTCCAGATTTTACCTGGAGTTTATCAAAATATGTCAGTATGTTGCAATAAAAACTGAATTTTCTGGAATATAAGAGTGACTATTGTACGCACCATTGTCGGTGAGCTTGGAACAGTCTTAAAGAATCTTTCCCAAAAAATCAAGTTGAAAGAATTGCAAAACTGAGAGAGAGTTGGAACCATTCAGTTGACAGCATCTAAAAACAATTAGAAAAGATCTCTGTGTGTGTGTCTGTCTGTCTGCACTGTGATTACTTAACAACTGGCCATTGTAAGAAGTTGACATTCACCAGATATACAATTTAGCAATCGAGGCAGTACAGTGTCTAGATGGAAGTTGTTTGGGTCAGCGGTTCTCAAGAAATCTAATAGAAAAAATAAATCATTACAGATGATAGATCTTCATTGTTTCTAATATCTACCTTGACTTCAGCTCTTCTATCATTATTATTATTATCTTTATAACTGTTATTAAAATCTAGATCTAAAATATCTAAAATTTGCCACATTGAAGAGAAGTAACCAAGATTAAGTCGAGACCACAGTTTCGTAGGACAGACAAAAAATAATTTTACGCGACTATTATGGCGGTCCCTTCCGGTCCCTTCCAAGCATGCCACTCTGGAACGGGAACTGCACTGAACTGGTTATTAGAATCAGCAAGAATATGTAAAAGCGTGTCAGATTATTCGAGAGACTCATTTTTACTTCATCTCTAACGAGTGTCCCTAGAGAGTACTGATTCGGACACATAGTAAGTATACATAATAATAGCTACCTATTTAGTGACCTTACGCTGCCATGGTACCAACCGCTCCCGCTGGGCTTCCCATATTACAGGTCTCTCTCGTTTTTGGCTTACGTTGTACAAAATATACTTAGAGGTGACAAGCACCCGAAGCGGCGTCACTCACTTCTTTTGTTTACGACGTCTGATATTCTTAAACGGTCACCCATCAAGAAACTGACCAGATTTGACATTGCTAGACGTCGGTGAACTGGAACTGGTGTATCCAACGTGATTCGGTTGTAAGCCTTATTATGAGGGGGGCACACGCGTACTTGCGCGCAGCATATGCTTACGGAGCAGTCACCCATTTGATTAGTGATCAAGCTCGACGCTGCTTAACTTCCAGCACGATTTGACCATAATTAACACTGGCACAACAACAACTCGTTATATTTAATCATCAATATATAGCTTTTACCTTCATCCTAACTTTCAGTTGCTTTTTATCACAACTTTGAATAGGTCGTTATTCTACCGTAACGATTAGACAGTGCAAACGGAAAATAAAGAGCAAGCCCATGGTGAGAATCGAACTCACTTCCTCTAGCGAGAAAGGATCCAATGTATGCCTGGCTGCTTTCAACCATTCAGACACAGAGACTTTTTTTTAGGAAGCAAACAACTCTCAACAGGAGAACTAAACATAAATTCATATAAGCAATTTTCTTCGGAATGTGAGCAGCTCGTAAGAGCACACACGAAATAGTTTCCTTTGAGTGGCCATTTGAATAGAAGTCCCCCTTTGGGCTTAAGCAATTAAACACCCTCCTCCCTAGAGCAATCAAAAGGGGAGAAATGCCTTTATTGACAGAAAGAAGATATTGTTCGCACATAAAACAGAAGAGCCCACCCCATCTCTCCATTGACACAAAGTCTTAGTTTCACTTGCTTGCACCAGCTGAGTGATCCTTAATCGTTTCAAGTCAGGTCAAGACCAGGACTTTATTCCAGCAAGTCTTTATAGCCACTCCCTTGGCAGGATGCAAGCTCACCAAAGGGATACTTACATCCTAGTCATACAGCTTAGTTGGTATCTCAGAGGACTATCCTCATTCATACCAGGAATCGAACCTGGGACCTTATTCAGGCGTGTAAACCATTACATTATCCGAGCAGACCATTTGTTCGCAGATATGAGTTCATAAATTTGCGTATCGGACCTTATTCACTGTTTCACAACACACGCATTGAGCTCTCCACTTGAAAAGGTTATTTTGTCGTTACGATAGGATAGCTGGCAACGGGTCTTCCACTAGCAAGGAAAAATGACAATGTTTAACGTCTTGTCAGTTATAGGTTCTCCTCCCATGTTTTCGACGAACATTTTATTCACTTCCCCAAAAACAGTTTAAAGGAAGATTATTGGAAGAATGCACACGACTTTTTTGTAATTATCTTGTAAATGTTTCTCCTAAGATCTGTCGCTCTCTCCAACACAGTCGAGTAGCAAAGGTTTTTGAGCGCTCGGGGATGACGGTAGTTGTGTTATATACTCTAGGAGAGCCTAGGGGAGGGCCTAATTGATAATTAACAACAATGCTGGGAATAGGTTTTGGGAACTCGGTATTCGGTTAGGTTTGGGGATTAGTTATACGACAATATCTCTATAGACATTGAACATACCAACAAAAAAGACTTTAAATTGAGAAGTAGGTATATGCCATGTTCATTTCCATCCCTAATTAACAGGTATTCAGAGGAAATTTTGCGCCCGGAGGTTACTGCCCTGTCTCACCAGCCTCTGCCCCAACGTAAACAAAACAATAATCCTAACACGATAATCTTGTAATTCACCAAATGTCTGTCTGTATTGCCAGAACTAAGGCCACCAAATTTTATGTGGTTACTAAAGGGGACATTTACAATGTAAATTCATGCATTATCGCTTTAATTCGTCTCATGTCTGCCTGTCCGTCATGAACCACAGAATGTATACCCGCGAAATATCCCGTATGCACTAATGGCATCCTGCGACCGATTTTTGAAAATTCCAGCCACAGGGGTATCAAATTCTACACTGTGGCTTTCCGTGGGTATTTTTCCAAGTCCCATAAAATATAACCTTCCTGGTTCCTCGAGAGAGCTTTCTGTTCTTTGTACCATTGGTCTACATGATCTAATTCCATTCATTTGCATAGTTCTTAGTCGATTATCATTCCTACCCAATCATGTCTTCGTACTCATGAGCTATCTTGCTGCATTCACTTGTATGATAGACAGTTTCATTCGACTACTTACATTCATTCCTGTAGTGATGCCTTACTTCATCTTGACTCAGTTTAAAGCTGCGGGAAGTCCGGACCGATAACGGCTCCCCTTTATGAGTAGGGAAAATACTTTTGGGCGTGGTAGTGAAAGTTCAGCTTAGTGGCTTAAGTAGTTGCGTCCAGAGCGTTTTTGTCTTCGTTTTTCTCTCATCTTTTGCATATCTTGTTTGCCCAAAATCGGCTTTTGTTTGTTTTCGACTTCTCTAAAGAATTAGCCTTGAGAGTTATCGTATTTGATAGCATACTCGACTCAGGGCCGTCTTTTGAATATTTGAGGCCTCCGGCCAAAGCAATATACAGGATTTGGCCCGCGGGTCAACGATGAGTTAAGAGCTGAGTTAAACATTAATGTAAACATGAGTTTAGAGGTTCTCTGTGTCTGCTATTTGATAATGTGAACCTTGACTTTTATTTTTCAATTCAAACTTGGAGATGCCTAAATACATTGGTCTCCGAGGGCTACTGTCCAGTGTGCACATGCAATGAAGCTTCCCCCCCCCCCACAATCGTCTCAAAAATATCTCCCATGTTGATATGCGAAGTTGGGGGTATTTGGTAGACTACTGTTTAATTAAATGGCATGTATATCATGGAAGTATTATATAGAAGAGTTTTTGCCTGTTATCCTAGTCCAGTTGTTCTCAACCGGTGGGTTTTACTCCCGAGGGTGAATTCAAGCTGTGCTACGATTGAATAAGGCTATTAGGTTAAAAAAAAAATACCGTAATGTTTTTGGCTGAGGGGCAGTAGAGACGTCTGATACAAGATGGAGTATTACTGCTACCAAAGGTCTGAGTTTTCCGAACCAGTGTTGTTAAAATTTATTGTGTTAACTTCTTGTATGTGCTTAATTGCTTTTACTAATTATAACAACATTTTAAGTTTTGGTGAACGGCTTCTAAGTTTGCTTCCCATTATTGATTTTGTGGTAACTCTATTTTAATATAATCAGTAGCGATTCCTTCGGACTTTCGGCTAAAAGCGACACGTGTTGATAAAAAAAATCTGAAAGGAGGGAAACTGGCAAACTTAATGACATTTTAGCTTTGCGCCGGTTCACTGCCGTTGCTGTCCTGTGGCCTCAAAAAAACAACCTTGCCCAGTCTCGGGGGATCAGTAAGCCCCGGGACAGCTCCTTCATTGCACTGATAAGGGAGGGGCTAGGTTTACTCTGACATCTTCACAATACGACTTGTAAAGACTGGAGCAGTTTTTTTTTTAAATCTTTCGCGTACTTGACCCTACATTAAACCGATCTTGTCACATCTTGCTCTCCTGGGGAGGTAGGTCGATACAGTCTTATTTGCGGTATGACCTTGAAAAGGTTGGGAACCACTGCCCTAGTTATGTTTCGTCAAAAAAATCTTTGTTATACTTGAACTACTAATTCAAATAACATAAAATGATCCCCAGTAAATAGATTGAATTTGTTTTCCGTGTGCTCCCTGATCGAATGGGGGTCACCAACGTCTTCAATGCTCTCAGCGAAAGAACAAACAAAGAAAAGAAATATTTGCTTCTCTTGTCCTCTGGATAGGCAAAGAAATTCCTGTATAAGTGTTTTAGATGTATTCAAGGAATTAATCTTGGTCTATTTCTGAGTGCTTGTGTATTAAATCTTATGTTTACAGATATAACCCCACCCACACACATGTGTACATATATATGTATTGTTGTTCATGCACTTGAGGTGCTATCCAAAGGTTTGGGGAATTAGATGATAGAAAAAAAAAGTTGACCCGTGTATTAGTTTCCGTGATCTCCTTCGAGATAGTCCTCTGGACATGTACCTACCGGGTCACAAAGGATAATGCCCACAAAGAGTAGCAACTTAATTCCGTACTACATTAGGTACGCTTGCACTGTCCAAATTCCCTTAACTTTTGGATTGTATTATCTATGTATACACACGTGTGCGTGTGTGTGTGTGCTTATATATTTTGATTATTACGTTTTGCTCACTCTCGCACGAGGCTACCATTAGCTTACTATACCTCGTTCTAAGTGGTCACCCTTCAAATTGCTGACCTGGTCCGACACCTCTTCATCGTTTTGATACATACTTATTCATCATTCATCTGTATTTACACACACACACACACACACACACACACACATTCTCTCTCTCTCTCTCTCTCTCTCCCTCTCATCCACGTATTATATACACTTATTGAAGTAAACATGTGTATACATACACGTGAGCGTCTTTTTCCGTAATGTACTCTGCTAACTAGGGAATTGGCAGTTGGGGGAGGGTTAATTACGAACACATGATTATTATGAGATAGATAAGAAACGAAGCACGTGTAAATGATCCAGGACTGTGAGTATACAACGATATGAACTCGCGTGCGTATATATTTATTTACCTCGGTTATTCTAGAGATATTTATTCGCCCACACAAACTAGAACATCTGACTGAACCGGATCGGAAAATATATATATATATATATATATATATATATATATATATATATATATATATATATATATAGTGTGTGTGTGTGTGTATTAACTGATAATAGCGTCATCCACTGGCTGCTGTTTCGTCGTAGTGCCACTCTTCAGTGTGGCTACGGACTCGATGTCCACTCCAGTGCTGCTAGGTGGGATAGAAACCCTTCAGACCCGGTATGCAACTCCTGACCTTCGTAAAACTGGACGGTCAGTAGGACCGAATTCAAGCGATATGTTATTAACGCCCAATTCACCATCTACTAGAGTGCTCAACTTCAGAGTTAGAAGAGCTTTGCATAATTACTTTGCAGATTTATCGTGCCACCTCGGAGGACCATAGGATGCTAACCCTTGGTTTCAAGGATGGTTTTTTGCCCCGGGCATGCTGGCCACACCTTGAAAATCCATTGCCCGTGCTGGATGGAAAGTCTGCACTTGGGCCCCCGCTGTCTCTGGTCCAACTGCTGTGCTTATCTCTACCACCAATCTTCGCTCGCGAAGACCAGCCATTCATATAGTGGTCGATTTCATCGACCAAGTATTTGTATGAAGATGTACTTCAAGTAGCCAATTTCTCAAATTTACGTATCTATCAATACTTGATCCAATACCGTCAACATATTGAAGTGTATTAACCGTCATTAACGGTATTTCAATACTGGGAATATAATTATATATTTTGGATGATATCAAGCTTTGGTCGTCCGTATTTAGCTGTCATTTAAAAGCTCATAAATTTGAGCGGGATTTCATCACTCTTGGATAAAGAGAATTGACTCAACACTCAATTTACAATTGGTGTGATTTTACAGGTAATATACACTTGCTATAAGCCAATATATTTTTCACTATCTTATAATTTTTTTTTCTAATTTCAATAAGCAGTTAATTATCTAATTGACTGATTTTCATTTAAATGCCAATTGCATAAATGTTTCTTAATTTCTGGAAGATATTAAATTATAAAGTTCAAATTGTTCTCGCTACAAATACATTACAAAAAAGCGTGACAAAGCCACGAACAATAGTTCATTAATCATTAGAGGGTTCAGTTTATTACATGATAACAATAGAAAACTGGTCCCCCATCATATTGATCCCTTCTTCAAGTACATTCTAAAAGCAATAAGTACGCTAGAATATTTCAATGCATATGTAATTATTTAAAAATCTATGATAGATGCTAAAAATTAAATTTATGCTAACCATTTGACGCCACTGTTTTCCTTTGAACGGAACTGTTGGTTAATGAAGTGTTCGGTTAAAATGAGCAATTGTACGGTGAATAAACCTGGTTGAAAATGAATAGGCGTGGTTGATTTCAAGAACGCGAAAATAATTTTTTCTCTTCGTATCATTTTATCCCGACATAATTTGGGGTTTTGAATGCAAAATTAGACGTGTTCCTGCTCTACAGACTGGTTACTTGAAGCAATAGATATGAATGTATAAATCATGGGGGTCGACTGTTACGCAATTCTGCCTCGAATTAGAGTCTATTATATCATTGTCCAATCCCCGGCACCTCTGTGCTAAGATCAGTTACGCTTCTCTGACCGAGCACACTACCTGATGATGATGATAATGATAATAAGCGGGAGGGTTTTGGAGGGAAAAGCTAGTGAGAGAAAATCGCGAGAAAGGGTCTGAAGGAAGAAAGGTAGGTTTGGTGGAAACGAAAATGAATTTACGTATTGAGGGAGGAGGTTACAAAAGAAAGCTGGCAGGATATCAAGAGACAATGAGTGAATTATTGAAAGGGTCGGGGTAGAAAGGCGTAAAAATTGTGATACTTCAAAATTCTTTGAGGAGAGATGGGGCGAAGGGAAGATGAGGGAACAGCGGTTGATGGTAATATCAGTGTCATTCTTTGTTTCTTTATTCGCAAATGAAATTAATGCCAGTTCGTATTACTTTTAGATGAAAATATGACTGGGCACCAAAAATTGGAAAGGATAAGGGAGAGAATGGAGAGATACAGCCAAAGGGTAGACACATCTGATAAGGGATTATCTTAGTTGTCTAAACCCGTCGAATTTCCATGTATCCGGCTGAGATGGTATAAAATTATTTTAATTCTGAAAGAACAGTGTGACACACCCATTTTCTCTCTCTCTCTCTCTCACGCACTCTCTAACTCTCTCACTCTTGCTCTCTCTCTCACTTTCACTCACTCTCGCACGCACACATTATAATGTGTAGATAAACACACACCACACACACACACACACAAACACTTACTTAACCACACACCCTATAACTCTCTGCACACCCTATCACTCGTACAATACACTCTATCGTTCGAACGCACTCCCTATCACAGACACACACATTCTATCATTCGAACGAACATACTCTTTCTCTCTTACACACAGACACTCTCTCTCTCTCTCTCCCCCCACTCTTTCGTTCACACGCACACACGAAGAAGTAAACAATGAGATGAGGATTTTTGCGTGTGTTAGAGAGGAAGACGATCAGTAGAGAGAAAGCCGAAGCTGTTCTTCTTTCCTTCCTTCCTTCCTCTCTCTCTCTCTCTGTCTCTCTCCCCATCCAAATGTGTGAAAGCATGTGCTTTGCTTAACGTATAGCTATTGGAGAGATTTGATAGTATACCGGCTAGGAAACTATAAAACCGTCTGCCTGGCTGGCTTTTGTCACACCTAGATCGCGTTACGCATTTAAACCGCTTTCGCATATCCGACTCATATCCACCCACGCTGAAAAGGCGAATACAAAGCCAGAGTTGCCAAATCAGCCATTTTCTGGCTACATCTAGCAGATTTATTTTCAAATTTAACCGATAAAACCTACGATAGCCGATTTAATTTGGTAAGTTTAATGAAAGTAAATATTCAATTTCCTTATTAATGATTTGTTCTGTAGTCTGATGCTGTTTGATAAGATAGTTTTTAAATGAGTATATTCATAATACATAGATTGTAGCCGATTTGAGCCATTTTATAGACAGTTTTAGCTAGAAATAACAAAGGATGATTTCTTGGCAACAATGCCAGAAGACGAAAGACAAAAAGACAGTACATAACGAAAATCTTTGTTTTGTCTGCTGACATCATGCAGTTGACTTTCAGACATTTTTTGACAGCATTTTTTTTTTCATTTCATCTAGATAACATGGCGAAAAAAAATGTTTGTTTTTGTTGTACATAAGCGAAGATGGAAAGAGAAATCCCGTAAATGATTCGCACGATGATCAATCAAAAAGAATGAATGATTTTGTCTCTTGTCTTTGAATGACTTTTTCAAACCGTCATTTCGGCTCAGAAGGTTTTTGACAATTATTCCACGTGCAGTTCCGTCTAAAGGCTTGTGTCATCTATAATTCAGACCAATGTGTGTAAGTGTGTATGTATGTTTGCGTACATGTGTGTGTGTGTGTGTACGTGTATATATGCATGTATGAGTTGATGTATATGCATATCCGTGTGTGTGTGTATGTATGTGCATGCACATATGGATATGTGTGAATGTATATGTATATACGTGTGTGTGTGTGTGTGAGCATACTTGTGTGGATATGTGTGTGAGTGGATATGAGTGTGTATGTATGCACGTGTGTATATATATGTATGCACGTGTGTATATATATGTATGCACGTGTGTATATATATGCATGCACGTGTGCATATATGTGTGCATTCACGTGTACATATGCGTGCATGTATATGCATGCACATGTATATATGTGTGTATATGCATGCGCGTGTATATATGTGTGTATGTACATGCATGTACGTGTACATATGTGTGTGTATGTTTATGCATGTATATGCATATATGTCTTTGTGTGTGTGTGTGTGCACGTGTGTGTACGTGTGTATCCGATAAATATTGACTGACTGCGATAGGGGTATTAAGTAACGACCAAAATAGATTTTCTCAGCTTTGTATGGGAATCACGGCCTTCGGGAAGAAATTTTATCGGTGCAAGGCTAGTATCGCAGACCTCTTCCCTACCCTCCACACACACACACACACACACACACACACACACACACACACACGTCTTGCACAAATGCCCTCATCCTTTAGCCATCTTGTTTTAACTTACTGTAACCCTTTTTGTCCGCCATACCATATTCACTAACCGCTGAACGATGTTCAACCTATTTTACTTAACGGACATATTGTCTCCCCCCCCCCACACACACACACACTAATACACACTTTCTCATAAGCTCAGATGGGAGGGAATTGGGAGAGAGTGTTGTGGCAATCTACGGACTGTGCAGGATAAGTCGGCCGGGAAAATCAGGATTTGAAATCTCGGCTTTTACCCAGGCTAGAACACTCGGGTCAAAGGGGAGTTTTCGGCGCCTAGCCGTCAAGTCACAGAACTAAAGTCACTTCGTAGGTGGTACGCTGCGCCACTTACGAAACATAACCGAAAAAAAACGTTTTCTATTTTTTTTTTTTTTTTTTTTTTTCAATAGAAAATGTAATGTTTTAATTTCACTTCTTGTAAGTAATATATCACACTTCATGGCTGGTTACGTTTTTTAAATGCTACAGCGTTCTAATTTGTAACTTTTAGTTCCGTGAATTTATGGTCGGGATTTGTATTTCCAACTACCCAACCCATAGAATCGACTTGTGTTTACTAAGCTCGATATTGAGATCACCAATGAGGTTCGAACTCGCTTTCTTACCGTCGGAACAGGGTAGACGCCGGGCTAACATAGAAATCATTGAACTGAGATGAATCGTCTGTTTCTAACAATCGATCAATACTGATAAACAAGAACAGTTGATGCTTATATGGAGAAATAAATATCAGATTGAGTAGGGTACACAGTGATATGTTTTCAAATAACATTTATATATATATATATATATATATATATATATATATATATATATATATGTGTGTGTGTGTGTGTGTGTTTATATACGTATTTTAACGAATCTAAGTACACAGAGACGTCCGCAGCCTGATAATGAAAAAAAAAAAATATTTGTAGCCCAATATACTATTTTTCAACAGAATCTCCTTCCTTGTCAATGCACTTCATTTTTAACGAATATTAATCACATAGATCGAACGTTATACAGTGAAAATTTCAGATCATGATTAATCTAAAAGCTGTTATACTTCGCACCAGGATCCAACCTCGTGTGTGAATATTTTTATCAGAGTGTTTGCAAATATATATTTATATATTTTTCAAGTTGAATAGAATGAGGGCGAAATTTGAGACTAGATACACGCCGACGTAGGGAGATATGAGCAGATTGAGAGACAAGATCTAAAATAGGCACGATGTGACAAATAATGTGATATCTTTTTGAAACAGTACACTCGAAACACACCTCGCCTTCTCAGTTCTTAGTAAATAACACGTTGTATGCGCATCGTATACCATAGTAACATTCAGTTTTATGTTTTGCTTATCGGATTACGTATGTTCCATCGTTCATACCAGTTATTATTACCCGGGGAAATATATACGGGTATCTTTTAATATCTATGAGATTATTTTTTTAAGAAAAAGAAATATATATATATATATATATATATATATATATATATATATATATATATATATACACACACACATGCAAAGTATATGGAGTACAGATCAAGCTAGTAGTAGAACATAATATGATAACAATAATATATTAATAATATAGAGCCACTTCTGATATATAATGGATTTATTTCATAGAGTGCTCGATACATACAACTTTTTACTATTGAAGTTAAGTTGTTTTAGAGTAGAGCTGGAAATAAATAGCAGAATGTGGATTCGCTACACAAACTAGCTCATGTTTCTGACCTCTACGGGCCTCATCAGGCGAATCAATGAGGGAAGAAACATGAGCTAGTTTGTGTAGCGAATCCACATTCAACTGATATATATAAATATATATAATTAGGAAATATTTGATCTGAGTGAATGATTATGAATAAGGTTATATAATATTGAAACTCTTTATTTGAAATTATCACCTGGTGAATGTACCACGTGGCGTAGACAACACAAATGGAATGATCAAATCTGCTAGTAACTCGGAGTCGCCACGAAGTGTTGATTTCTGTGTTTACACTTGTCTAAATTAATTCATCTATCCCTGATGCCGACAAGCACCTCTTGCCGCGCAAATAACGCAACTCCCTAAAATGATGTCTGTGTGTGTGTGTGTGTGTGTGTGTGTGTGGATAGGTGTACACGTGAAGTTATAATGCATTAGACAAAGAAACATTTAATTGTGTTTCTGCGGAGATTTTTGTTTAGTTTTGTTTTTGAGGGGTTTTTTTTGGTGGGGTGTTTGTTTTTCACATTCTTTTAATTGTTTTAATGATCGATAGTTCACGCTTTCAAAGCAGTTTATACTGTAAGTAAAGGTTAACGCCTTATCGATTTCATCTGGGGTTTTATCGAAAAAAAAAATATCTGAACTAATCGATGGACAAGAGTCTTTTGTTTCAAATGTTGGTTAGGAGATAATTCTATCTGCTAAACAGTTACCTCTGAACGTAAGAGTCCACTGTTACGGACAGAGCGAAAGATAAAATGTCACGCTGTTCATTATGTAAATAGATTCTCACTTATTATATTCACTGAGATATATTTTTTGTTCTTGTATCGGCATTTCAACTCTGCCAACGAAGTTTAAAGAGATATACGTATTTACTCGAGCCTGTTTCTCTAACCTGTTCTCAGCTTGTCCATTCAATATCTCCATAAGTTCTCAATGAATTTCAATAAAATCACGTGGAGAGGTATTGGATGAACTGAAGAAGAATCAATTTAATCATACACTGAGGAGTTGTGGACAAGTTGAAAGATTTTTTTTTTTCATGTATTAAAGAGGTAAACAATGATCCTAAATGTGAATAATCGAATCATCGTTAGCTTTCTTTCATCGTAGCTGTATATGAAGCGATTTTCATTCAGTTTCTAGATGTCGGCAAAGGTATGCGTTCTGTGAGCGCTTTCTGGTCATGTTACCGGCTGGGGGGGCTGTTGTAACTGATACGATCGATATACATATCGTAATTTATACGCATAGTTCGCACGGCTTCGCGTGCAGTTAGGTAGTTGTCGAAATGGATAATTAATTTCTGATAAATAATTAATTTCTTTCCATGTGTCTAGATCTTGAACATCCTACTTAGCGACCAAGGTAGAAATTAAAACCGTCGTGAGAATATTACACACACTAATTATATATATATATATATATATATATATATATATATATATATATATATATATATATAATGAAAGAGAGAAGAAAGTGCGCGTGTGGTGTGTGCAGGTCCGGGTAAGAACTGGAGGTCCAGGGCTATGACAGGGCTTCTCAAAGTAGTGGTCAGGACCCCGCCCCGCTGATGGTTACGTAAGGATGATTGTATCTCGCAGAAATATTTGAAAATTTTCTTTAGAAGAATAATTATGTTAGTAGTGTTGTTGTTATTTATTATCCCTATACAAAAGTATATTCCTGCCGGTGCTTATTGTGAAAATGGCTTAAGGCTATTCGGTGGTTGGCATTTTTTCCCTTTTCTTTCCCACTTTTCTTTTCTTTTCTAATTTGTTTTTGTAACATTATAGTAATTTTTTTTTTAAAACAGAAATGTTCTTGTAAACACCGTAAAGCTTCATATGTGTCCATCTTTTTTTCTTTTTTTTCTTTTGTTACAAATGTAATAGAATTAACGGTAAATTGACTTTTGGAGGAGGGGAATGGAGAATGAGCCCCCCCCCCTGCATTACGAGGCCCTGGGTAACAGCCCATTTGTAAATCCGGTACTCTGTGTGTGTACATATGCATCCACACATCAAGATGGATATATGATTCAACTGAATTAATATATATATATATATATTATTTTGTCATCCACATACAGCTGTTTTGATGTATTACATCTCTTCAGTGTGGCTATAGACTTTCCATTATCCCATCAGACCCGGATGTCCTACCTACGGAGCTGGTCAGTAAGGCTGAATTTAACCGATATATTTATTTACGCAGAAATTCCCCATATATATATATATATATATATATATATATATATATATATATACATAAACAGTAGTGTTATATTGGCGTTTATTACTGTTGTTAACTGGATAAATTTATGCTGCTTGAGTTGGTTTTTATTTCTTCACCGACCCTCATATTTAAAATCCACTCATAAAAATTTCTGATCAGCCAGCTTATTAGAACAGGTATGTCTCAGTCTTTTTGACAGAGCGACTTATGCTAAGGTGGTAACGCGACTTGACATACCTACTCCCATAGCAGAATAAAGAAGTCGTATTTATTCTGAAGATCCTATTAGATTGTTATTTGTTGTCCGCCTCCGCGTCGACTTCCTCCTGAGATTTCGGCAAAAGAAAATATTACTCTATGCAAATGCGTGCACTGTGTGAGGTAAAGCTGGGTGAATATGGTATATGCGAGAATTTCATTCATTTCTCTTGCCTTGCAGCCAGACCAGTCGGGGTGAGGGGATTTTTGCTTGCAATGATGAGCGGAGAGTAGAGATCGGCCTTTTTCCTCTGGAGGATCAGCATGATCGCAGCGTAATATTCTCTACGTCCGGAGTACCTAATCTGGGGTAAATTCCTTCATTTCTCGTGCCTCGCCACAAGGCCAATCAGAGGGGGTGGGGCGGAAGCTCTTGCTTGCATTAATGAGCGTAGCGTAGTATAGAGATCGGTCCGATGCGATATGATTTTAACCACGTGGCAGATATAGAGATACCCGATTTTCTAAACTTCACCCCAAAGGCGCTTTTTTTTTCTTTTTTTGGGGGGGGGGGCTTTTATTTGAAAAAATATGGTAAAAGGCGAAAATGAGAACTTTTTTTGTTTGCGGCGAGGCGTTGTAGAGGCAGCACTTCCCCCATCTCTCTCACTCACTCACACACACACACACTCTCCAGTCTCTTATCTCTTCCACAACCCAGTCCTTCGATGACAGTCTAATGCATCATCATCACACCTGTTCAAGTTTGGGAACCCTCTAAGTTCCCCCTATAGAAATTAGTGGTCCTTGCTTCTTCGCATTAAGCCATTTCGGCCAAGGAATTTTTTTTAATTTTTTTTTTTTCGTATAGGAATGCTCTATAGTGAAGGAGCCCTCTATGACTAATTCAAAATACCTTGATTGAATTGTGCTTATATATGTATTCCAAACCCTTGCATGGGTTATGACGATTACCAGCAAGGAAAACGAAACTGGCTAACCGAGTTCTAATCCTGGATGTGGCTGCATTGTTCACTTATTACCATGAAATACATTATTACCTTTGCAAAAGGCATGAATCCACTTCTGCCTGCGCTATCCCATTGCTAGATATATTGATAAAAGCATCCTCTCTCATCATTTCTTAACCTGCCCAAGCAGTAGCTACAGAGAGGGTTATCCCCCCACCATCCATAGTCAACCTTGATTAGCGTTAACAAGAAAACATTACAGACCTATATATATAATCTTGGTGCGTGGTATCGTTTCAACTTCAGAATCTATTTGAAACAAAAACGACTACGGATTGTAAATGGATTCGTCCACTATATTTCCTCTAAAAGCGAAATTCGAATGTACAGTCATGCGTAAAAATGGCGGTTTATTATAGATCGTGAAAACAGCAGATTAAGAAAAAATATTTGGGATTTTCGATGAAATAATTATATATATCTCATGTATTGAAGATGTTGGAAAACTACGAAGAACGTACCTCATGTACAACTTCGACGAGAGTCATTAACTTCTCATTCTTTTCTTAATCAACCGAATCTTATCTACATCAAGGAGACGAAGAACAGATTCAGATTTGTTTTTTGTTTTTTTGGAGTGGGTGGGGTAAAAGGGGGCGTACACATGGGCGTCCGTTCCGCTGAAGGGTTGCAAAATGATATATTTCCGTCTGAGGGGCAAAAGGGTGTATTCGGTATATATATTTTAGGTGGCCTGAAAATGTCTTTTTATATGGACCATTGAATTGGACTTACATGAAACAATTGTACTACACCATAATGCTTCGACTATAGGGTTCCAACTTCAAGAGCTCCTCGCCCTCGGTGAGGAGGCTGGATCCAAGACGGTGGGGGTACAGCGATGCTACGTTACCGCCTCCCTTCCTCAGCTTCTTAATTCGAAACAGAAAATATTTGCTACGTGATAGAACGAGGGCTCTCTCATCTTACGTCTTTTCACCGAGATTTGAACCTTTGACCCTTCAATCCATTCGCTGTCTACATCTGGTTTCTAAATTCCACAAATACGAAGACGCCTGTTTTCACAAACCATGGCTTCGATGAAACTGAAGAAATCCCATGCACGAGACTAATGTGTCTTTTATGAGGCCATTAGCTTTGAAATTCGGGGAAGAATAAACGCAGCTTCTCACCACCGCGCACCAAAGTAGAACCATTCAAAATGCTGAATTTTAATGTTGATAGATTTATTACTGATATCCATACCTATCTATTCATCTATCTGTTCGCATCTGTCTTCCTATCCATCTATCACGGTCAGGACCAGCGAGAAGAAAATGTCGGGGGGCACATCACACCCGGTTCAGAGAGAGTCAAAGTAGGCCCTGGAATTTACGGAGATCGCAGAAAATGTTCGCATATATTGAAGTTGGATGACTAGAGGAGAAGGAAAGAAAAAGACACTCGGTGCCCCTCATAAAATTCCTCTCAGAGGCCCTGTCTATTCATATCTATCAATGTCAGAACCAAGAAACGGCGGCCCAGATAAGAACAGTCCCATCTGGGCTGTCTTTTTTCGAACCTTATTTATTTATTCTTCGCTGAGGGTGTGGCAGTAATAGAGTCCCTCACGTATACCATGAAAATGCGTTTCGCCGCCAAAGTACGACATTTCAAAAAGATCCTTGTGTTTCGTAAATATCAACTTCTAATCTCCGCATTATCGTATCATCTCGTCATTCATATCTATTTTGGTCTTCGTATTTATCGACAACAGTCCATTCATATCCATCAACTTCAGGTTATTCATACCTAGACGAAAGATCATAGATATGAATAAACTTTGATGAATAAATATGGACAGACCCTAAACGAATACGGTGTTTCGCACTGTACATTCTACTTTTTTTCTCTCGAAATCTTTAGCTAAAAATTCAAGAGCGTGTTCTCTTTTAAAACATAATAAATGTTACACATGTGTGTATCCATAATTGTATATACTGGATAATGTATTTTCATTCGAAATTGATGGTTAACCGGTTGGGGGTGCAGATAATCTATGGTAGTGGTTATATATGATTAAGATAGATATCTACTAACTAAGATTTTCATTCTCTATTTGTCCCCAGCAAAATGAAAAGGGCGGGGTGCTATTCGCTTTAGGTGCCTGTCATCGTTGTTTCCCTCTCTCTATCAGATTAGTTCGTTATTCCTGGACTTATTTCAACGAAATTTTGTATGTAGGCATGCGTGGAGTTCTACCTGGGACGGGGGGGGGTGAGTGAGTTATGGCTGATCCCATTGTTTGTTTACATTTTGTAAGCAAGAACGTTGTTTTTGTTTACATTGGGGAATATTTCTCAAATCTTGACACATTTTGATGAAATTTGGTTATAATCTTGACAAAACCCACAGGAATTTAAAGAGTTACTGTTTATCTGAGTGTTTACATTTTATATGTAAATAACCTTACGTCAACATTCAGAAAAATGTTGAACTTTAGAAGTACGCATTTGAGTAGAACGCAGTTTGGTAAATAGGTTCTTGGGTAAATTACAGAAAATATATAACGTTTTTAAGAACTTAATGACTTGAATGAAAAAAAAACGTATATCAGAGTTAACAGTTCTTATGAACAACTAATTGCCCCTCTGATAGTTCAGCATACCTTCTCACTCACTCTCTCTCTCTCTCTCTCTCTCTCTCTCTCTCTATCTATATATATATATATATATATATATATATATATATATATATATATATATATATATCATTGTGTCATCCTCAGAAAGCTGTTTCATTTTATTACAACTCTTCAGTGTGGCTATACACTTTCCACTATCACATCCAGTACTACGAGGCGGGATTGAAACCTTCGCTTCAGACCCGGGGGCCGATATCCTACTTCTGAGGTACGGAACTGGACGGTCAGTATGGTTGAAGTTAAGCGATATATTCATTTACGCATAAATTCCCCATCCACCAGAATGCTCAATTCCTATGGAAGAGCATTGCATATATATATATATGTGTGTGTGTATCACTTTCTTGCTTTCCAGATTTTTCCATATGTGGAGACATACCCAGCGACTCGTAGGAGGGTCCCACTCTCTTGGCTTTCTGGGTCGTTTTCCAGTGTCCCAACTGGCGTCCATTTTCTGTTACAGATTGCCAAATAAGAGGTGGGATTCATCACCAGAATTTGCCTTAGTGGCTCCACACATGTAAGGCTTTCTGTCAGAGTAACCATCGGTAAGGTTATAGGGCTAAAGAGCTCTAAAGGACAAAACACCGACCGGGCAAAAAATATATATATTTATGGCAAACATAGATAATAACTTGAACTGAACAACATTGCTTCTTCAGTTATCTCAGGTCATAAACTGAAAAAGGAGACTTTTCTTTTCCACGGAGAAAGATCTCCCGAGTACAATAGCAAATAATTCTATTCGTTTTTTTTTATACAACAAAAATGGTTTAACATTGTTATTAATTGATTACAGTCTAAAAACTAGATACTACAAATAGGGGTTCGCCTGAATATCAACAAGGGATCTTTGAGTTTTCAAAGTTTTGAAACCACCGTCTTAGTCTTATCCCTTGTTAGTATTGCCCTCTGTGCGAATTTAAGTTGGTTCTCGGTTCGTTTTGTCGATGTCCAGGTTTTGCATCAATAAGGCACTGCTGGCATGGTGCATTGATTCGTTAATGACGTTTCCTTAACGTTGCTATTTATAATTGACTTGAATGAACCCGCAGAATGGACGCACTTCTGCGTGAAAGGCAATACAAAACATGCCACGAGGCTCACGTAATCCTCGCGCGGCCCTGAATGTGTTTAAGAAATGCTTCCCTTACATACAATGTGTGAAATGACAGATGAGGAAAATTGTCATCGCCAAACTCCAACAGAGGTGACTTTATTATTTCCCTGGCCCAACAACAATGTCGATTTCAGACATCCTGTTGAGACTGAGAAGTGAGAAGTTTGGAATGATGGATAGAGGGAGAGAAGAAGGGGAAAGAGACACAGATTCTATTCTTACGTCATCAATCAACAAAAGAGAGAAAGGAAAAAGAGAGAGAGGGAAAGTGTGAAATAAAGGTACAAAGAGAAAACGTGGACACTAGTTTTCAGGTAATATCTAATTTGCCTCATATCATATCTAGAACTATCTAGATTTTCATGCTATTTATCTAGAAAAATATCTAGATAATTTTCTTATTGCCCGTATTCTGTAGCCAAATCTAAAGATCTTTTATTGTTATAGGAAAATGTTTTTCCCAAGTAGAGATATGTTCGAAAATCATAAGCTTCTGTTAGAGTAGAGTTTGTCCTTGAAGCAGCTGGTTTTGTTTTATTTATCTATTTTGCTTTTGGCGCTGGCGACTAATGATATATATATATATATATATATATATATATATATATATATATATATATATATATATATATATATATATAAAGATATTATATTCTTTTGAAATAGCTTATTTCATGTGTTTATTTAATACTTTGTAAATTCCTTATTTTTATTTTCAACTTCTCAATTCTTTCATTATACGAGGTGCTACCAAAAAGTTCGGGGAATCTGAACAGCGCGCGCGAACCGAATGTAGTACGGACTTTTGCCGCCATCCTTTGTGAGCAGTGCCCTTTGTGAGATCGCTGTATACATGCCCAACGGGACTACTTTGAAGGAAACGGTGGAAACTAGGTGTTAGGGTAAGTAATTAATTTTTTTTTCATGGCTAAAACACCCTGAGATTTGGGGTAGCAATAGGCTTTGTTCTGTCAAGTGGCCTACATACGGTTGCATATTTCCCAGCGAGGAAGTAAAACTTCGTAAATGATGAGTATATTTCAAGTGTGCATTGGCCCCCGGGCAGAGGGGGGCAGTAGGACACATTTATCCTGGACCTAAAGATTTTAGTGTGGACTTATCAACAGGCGTCCATGTATACACCGATGTATAAATCATATACATTTAGCGCTGATTACAGAATGATTTGCTGAGTAGTTTGAAATAGGGGTCCGCATTCCCCCATCTGGCCCCAGGCCTATTACCACCCTACCTGGCACAGAGTACGTACGTGCCCTGAATTCGATACCTCTGAGGTGTGAGATGTTTGTTGATGATCTTCAGCCTACATTCGCATCTTTTCACATGTGACCATCATTTGGCTTCGTATCAAGTATATTCCAGCCTTGAAAATGATTCGATGACCGAGAAATCTCATTCTGTGTGAGAAGTGGATATGCTATCTATAAAGAAGTTGCTCTTGGCGAGATAGTTTCCCAGATGAATTGCAAATGCAGATCCTCACCAGCTGTCCCAAAAGAGTGACCCAGAACCAGAGAAAGCTTAGCCTAAAGAATATATATATATATATATATATATATATATATATATATATATATATATTGAGTGAGAGAGTGATTGATTGATAGATAGATAGATACATGTGATTATAGATACACACCCTGGTACAAAAAATGAGCCAACCTTTTGATATCATAGTTTTTATTCAACAGTTAACGTAGTGTTTGTGCCCAGAAAACGTTTTAATATGGGGTAGCTTTCTCTTTCTTTACTCTTATATTCAACAACATTATACAACAGTTAATACAATGTTTGTGCCCAGAATACGTTTTAGTATGGGGTAGCTTTCCCCTTCTTCAGTAATCAGGGCCGTTTGGGCAAGCTGTCCGATAGTTGTTCAGTGTGCAGATTTAATGATGTTCCATTCTTCTGTGACTGTTTCCCGCAGCTGCTCAGAAATCCCAAATTTTCACCCAACCAGTTCGGCCTTAACATGTGCCCACTTGTTCTCCATGGTATTTTTACGAGAAGGAAAGTTCTGGGCTTATGTTTTGCCCAGGAATGTAGATAGATGCGTAGTTAGTATATTTACCGTCGAAGATTTTTCTAATTCCGACATTTCCAAAAACAAACTGCAGTAAATTCCTTCATTCCGGCGTGGTATAATTATTCTATTTACCATCAACAAATATCTCCGAGAACAACAAAGAACTCCTCTTCCAGAACATGTGAGAATCGTCCAAATTCTTTAAACCACCACTTCAGGAGCGTAACTGAAAGAAGGGGTAGTGTGGTTTTTAAATCTCCCCACTGGGCCCACAATGGAATCCGGCCCCCAAAACTTTATTTTATGGTCGACGAACTGCATTTCTACAAACATTATACAATAACGAATCTTACTAAATGTTTGAGGGGGAGGCTCAATGAGCCCTGAGACCCCGTTGCTTGAGCTCTCAGATCTCTAACCAGGATTTTCACATGTCTGCCTACACAAGTTGACAGGCTCCAGGCTTTTGAAAGTTCAGCTCACGGACCCTCAGTAATACTTCAGTGGACCCTCAGAGTCTGTAATACCCAGGTTGGGAACCACTGTACTGAATGATCCCCTCAAGGAGCCAAGTATCCAGGGTTTTAAATCTCGAGCCAAGCGCCTGCCACACCTTATGATTCAGATCGTATTTATTTCATTTAACAAGTGGTGACACCACCAGAGGGATAACCCCGTGGTGTTTTGGCAGCAAGAAAATTCAACATTTACGGCTTTTTTTTTCTCAGCTATTTTTGACTATTCAAAATGGTCGTAAAAAGGCTAACTTTTTTTGTTCCTGTTTTTTTTTTTTTTTTTTTCTTTGGCGCGTAATGGCGTTTTTGACATTTTTTTGGGTCGATCCTGCGCGAAAAGGTGATTATGCAGGCAACATTGGGGTTGACACCCTGTGTTACCGTTCCGTGTGACACCAACCCTAGGAACGTCACTGCGATAACGAAAATCATCCTAAATTTGGGCGTAATGAGAAAACTTTATCCGTTGGATTCAGAACGTCAAATGGGAGTAAGTAGAATATGTTTGAAGTACCGGATAAGGTGGTGCTGGATGGACCAAATTAGTCAAGAGAGAAAAAAAGAAGAAAAGTTCATGAACGCACGATTTAATGATACGTACATGGACGTAATTCAATTCAATAGTATTTCAAGTTTAATTCCACTTGTTATCATTTTGTTGGGAGGGCCCCAGTTTGAATTACACCTAAGGGTATCATGCAACCTTAATCTGGTTGTATATTGGAGTACCTGTCAGCTTTGAAAATCAGCACTCGAAATCCTGTTCGTTTTACCTGCACTCGAACACTGACCGCTAATGCCCTTTGGAAATACGAGACGGGCCACTTGGTACTGTCGTTATCTCGACCATTATTGATAATAAATGTCCATACACGTAAACAGGCCGGTGTTATTCGAATTCGTGCCTGTGGGCAACTGAGGTCAAAGAGATAAAGCAAGGCTATATCGACAAGGAGGCTAGAGGCCGGTTATCCGAAGGAGCCACTTTTCTCAGAACTTCGAGTTATTACGTAGTTGAAGAGACGAAAACAAATTCACTAAATCTGGCGTGTTGGTATTTTTTTTTTCTATCCACCCCAACTACTACAGTGGTCCCCAAACCTTATCAAGATCATTATTCACTCCTGTCAATAGTATTTTTAGTCCCTCTTCCATTTAAGTAAGTTGGTACTAAGAAATAATAATTTAAAAATAATCATATTTTACGTATAATTAGACTTTCATTTAATTTTATAATTATTCATCTGCTGCAAGGTATTTGTTACTCGAATGAAGCGAGCGACCAAAATGAAGAATACGTCATTTGAAATTCCAATTTATTATAGAAAAAAGATGAAAGGATTCTGCTATTGTAACAGATATACGCATCAATGTGATCTCTGTTCTTGATTTCTGTTGCAAGTTCTTGTATTTGTGTCTATTACCGAGAAACACATCCTCGCTAGAGTCGAAGACATTCACCACGATTTTGATTTTACTTGATAGCTTTATTACCCCTATGACTACCTGAATTCACCGGTTAGGAACAACTGGTATTGGGAAAAGCTCTCTGTATACCATATTTTTTCTGTTATCAATCGTTTCTATGTGCGACTTCGAGCAATTTTAAGGAGATTTATGTTGACCCAATGTCGGCGTTCTACGTTCGTTTTGATGTGACTATATAGCAAGATGAACTGCTCGTTATGTTTGGCAAGCTTGTCTTGAAGGTCATCTCCACGACGGCGAGATCGATCCTCACTGATATACTTGTAGCGTCGGGCCAGATTAGGCTAAGCTTAATAAATACAGCCTTTATCTATTCAGTCCGGTCCTCTTTGATCCAGAAAATCCCTGTGTCCGGCTCCTTTTGAACCTGCCAACATTTGTTAGTGGGTCTGTCTCTAAGAGTTCTTCGGCTCGGCCTTGAACCGTGGTTTGAACCGTAGTTTAGTAATTAATGATTCTACTCGTTATACCGAAAGTGTAAAGCTTTAACCATGGTTTGAAACCGAATTGAGAATCTCTAAATTCGGCAACTGAAAGAATGAATACAATCGCCCGAACAATTCTCCGGGTCGATAGTCTACACATTACTGCGAATGACGGGAATCCTTGTCATTGTAGTTCCATGGCGATCTGTATATCATTTCTGCTTAATTGTGATTGATAGCATCTCAGTTCTATACGTGACTTGAGGCCTTTGTCTTACAATGGTTTATCTTTCAACGGACCGAGGCTTTTATCGTGCGATGGATAACTATTACTCTTCACCATTATCAGCAGTTGGGGGGTTAATGTTTCGTGTACCCCAAATTAGGAACCTTATCACATCAATTTGACTCCAGCATTTGTTATATTGTTGTCAGCTTTACCTGTGCCAAATTAAAAGGCGCCATCTGCAGACAATGTCACTTATTTGTGATTAACTTTCTTCGCTCAACGCCCAATCCCGGCAGCTCAAAATATTATGTGTCTGCCGATGAAAAAAGAAAAAAGACTTCAATTATTCATTTTTTGATAAGAAGAGCCACGTCTCATACGGTTTCCTGCATGAATTATTAGATTTTTGGCCCTCAGTTAAACCCATAGTTGAATTCGTAATTAATGGTATTCTTTTTTTCACGAATTGATATTGTATGCTATCCGTGTGTGGGTTCAGGTGGGTGCACAGATGGTATACGTTCATATATACGTATGTACACATACACACACATACATACACACACACACACACACATATATATATATATATATATATATATATATATATATATATATATATATATATATATATTGAATTTACATGGTCTGAGCCAATTGATACATTTAACGTGTAATAACTGGTGATCATTTATAATTATTCTGTCAGATCATATATCCGTTTCTTCATAACATATATGCATATTTGTGTGTAACTATGTATGTATGTAAAATATATATATATATTTGTGAGTGTGTGTTGTATATATGTGTGTGAATATATATATTTATATATATATATATATATATATATATATATATATATTTGTGAGTGTGTGTTGTATATATGTGTGTGAATATATATATATATATATATATGCATATTTGTGAGTGTGTGTTGTATATATGTGTGTGAATATATATATATATATATATATATGCATATTTGTGAGTGTGTGTTGTATATATGTGTGTGAATATATATATATATATATATATATATATGCATATTTGTGAGTGTGTGTTGTATATATGTGTGTGAATATATATATATATATATATATATATATATATATATATATATGCATATTTGTGAGTGTGTGCTGTATATATGTGTGTGAATATATATATGTATATATATGCATATTTGAGTGTGTATGTGCATGTATATACATATGTAATGTGTACATATGTATGATGTGTATACATATATATTCATCTGTACATATATATGACATATACGTTTAACTATATGCAATCCTCTTCTTGAATAAAATTAGGAAACCCTTATCAATTGTACTTTCAGAATTTTTCCTTTGCTGATATGATTCTTTTGTGGATAAGGCCTGCCATTCTCGAATGTTAAAGCATTTAATCAAATTTCAGATTTGAAACTGAATCTGAAGCGGAGGGTGTAAAGCCCGACTTCTTATCAATGCACCACCGCGCCCCACTTTCACAGGTGTTAGTTAGATAGTTTTACAACATATCTGATTTAATACCAATTATGTACATGATTGTATTTGATCACAGTGTCACCTCTCCAACTCGCTTATGTCATTAACAAAAGAAAATGTAAATGTTTTCTTGAATCCATTATCTTGCTCTGAGTGGGGCCGAACTGGATATCTAATTTATGAATAGCCATGCCTGAATGCCTACCTCAAAAACACCTGCGTTGATGCATAGGTGTACACTTATTAACCTCATCTTTAGTGACTATGTTGGCGGACTACGCAATTATTTTTATTGTCCATGTGTACTGGGAGGAGTGTCCTCTCGCTAACCTCGACCTGATGTCACATTCATAGGTAGGTAGATGAATTAATTATTCATTCCGAACAATTCACCTTCTCTTCTTTTCAAATGAAACTTTCTCTTCTTCGTCTTCCATGAAAGAAGATGAGAGGAAGAACGCTTCATTTCAAGTTAAACCAAAGGTATTTAATTTCTGCAAAGAAATATTCAACGGAGAATTAATGTTCCTAGCATGAGTGGCAACTAGTATTTATATGGCAACAAGAGTGGTGTAATTTAGTTCATCGCAATGAATATACGATTAATTCATTGCTGGTATAATTATTGTTGAACTAGGTTGGGGATGAATTTTTCGTTATCATGGCTATGATTTGTTGAAGGTGAATTGTCTGGCAAGAATTCGCCAGATACTAGATAAATGCCTTCTTATTGACGGCATTGGGTGCAGTTGGTGATTCTTGGGCTTTATATGAATCCTCTTAGGGGACTGATACTATTTCTTTATTTACTGCCGGATACAATCCTCAGTCTTTGAAAAAAAATCATCATGTCCTCTTTGATTAGTCTGGCACGTGTCCAAGGAAGAAGGATCTGCCTACGTGGAACATTAGCTATTTTGAAATGCTGGGTTTCAACTACTCGTTAACAACCACTAGCGCTAATGGTAGGTGCACTATTACCATATCCATCAAGAAGGCCCGAATATATATCCCATAATCTAGTAGATCTTCGAGCAATCAGGCAAGATCTGTCATGGTACTTTCCCGAAGTAATAGAGATTCCTTAACCTGACCTCTCTTTTATATATATATATATATATATATATATATATATATATATATATATATATATATGTGTGTGTGTATGTATATGTATGTATAATCATTTGTCCGGTGTTCGTATCTATCTATGAGGTTTGTTGTGCAGTGGCAGCGAGCATTTCTCAGAAAACCCATTCCAGTGACCATGATCTTTTGTATAAAAATAACTGCATCAATCCACGTTGATTAGTTTCCGAGCAACACGTACGCTAATGAACGTGTATTTAGTGCACTTGGTATTTATTTTCATCCAAAGTTGAAGAAATAAGTTTTCAGAAGTCCTGTGATTCGTAGAAATCGTCGCCTAACTGTCTGCGAAGTTTCCGAAGTGGTTGGAAATCGAGCAACATGATTTTTGAAAGGAAGGAGGATACATAGTGTTGCATCGTATTCATTTATCTGCAGATCTTGCAACACTGTACAGTACCAGTTCTTTCTCTTAAAATCATGTACCAACGGTTACAAATTCCCATCTCTTTGACTGATTCGCGTACAGTTAGACGACAATTTCCACGAATCATACCATGCATTTTTGTTTCAATCATACAGTCTGGTGCATAGTATTCCCGATTTGAAATACTGTTGCCACTCCGACAATCCTACCCACACAGGCCTGCTGCAACATTAGAAAAATTGCCCAACCCGTTTTTCCGAATTTGAAACAGAATCTCACACGAACTAACGTGTCACTCTTCTAAAACCTTCAACATTCAACTCAGAGAAAAGAGGCCAAGCGCTCTCGACACGTTCACCCACGCATGTGTAGCGAAGAAAAAACTAGCCTACGTGGAGTAATGCAATTTCTTATTCAAAAGGGGTAAGGTCATTGCGACGTAACATTTCATTCAGAGTAAGATAAAAATTTGATCGGTACACTGTCAGAAAAAGTTGTTTTTATATTGACAGACCTGAACACAAGCACATAACCAAACACAGAAATATCCCTTTCTCTCTCTCTTTCTCATATATATATATATATATATATATATATATGTATATGTATATATATATATAATGTGTGTGTAAATTTAAGATTTTGATCGAAGTGAGATGGTGTCAGATGTGATTAATTCAGTGTAAGCTTAGTGATGCTGAAACATAATCAAATGCTTCGGTTAAATATACTGGCAGGAAATAGCCCCAAAGATATTTTTTTCTGATTAACTAGTACTCTTAATTATAAGTTGGTGTCCATGAAGTCCGACATCAAATTTAACCAGGGTTAATATTCAGCAGAAGTGTCAGGAACAACGAGTCACAGCCGTTGCTGTACTTACTGATCCCTCCCCGTCAAATGCAGGGTTTTGGGGGAAGGGGCGGAAGGGTAACCCACGTAAGTAAGCCCTCTGTTTCAAAAAGCTGAATGACGTGTAGTATAAAAAAACAACCACGTGCAATAAATACATCGTGATGATATTCTATATAAAATAAACTTCGTGTATTATGATGCAACCCTAAAAATAATAGAACAAAACTCAGATATCAAAACCATAGCTTATGAGGAGGTGGTATTTGATCGACACTCCTGGGTACTGCTGACCCCAACGAGAATAATTCGTGCTTAGCTCCATAATATCTAATTCTGTGTAGAACATGAAACCCACTGAATAACGTACGTAAATTGCATTTAGAGCAATTTGGAAAAACATTGACTGAATGACATTATACATATATATATATATATATATATATATATATATATATGATTTACTGTTTGAAGCTGTGAAGCTTTCCAGACTGACACTGTAAGCGATCGAAATATTATTTTCATAACATGCAGTGATCAAAAAGAATGCCGCAGTTCTGTGGTGCCCGTTGAGAATCGATCACAAAACAAAAGTGAAATGGACCATACAATGAGCTTGTTAAGCAGCACGCAACAATAAGCACCCGGGTTATGTTAATTAAAACATTCATTCTTTATAACGAACGTGTTTAATTACGTTAATAACTGCCATTACAATTTACGTCAACATTTTTTTATAGAAAACACACACACACTATATATATATATATATATATATATATATATATATATATATATATATATATATATATATATATAGTGTGTGTGTTTGTCTGTGTTTTTTGGACTGGAACTATCCACCTATATATTAGCCTAACAGAGTAATGGTTGGTAGACTGAACCCCTGTGGCGGTATCTGAATTTGATAAAAAGCTGCTCTGACCTTTGAAAAAAAAAACCCTCTTTGCCTTTTGCCTTTAATACAACTTATTACCCGTACCAACATTTGATATTGCAGGCACTCTTTCAGCTTCTATACACACGGGTAATTCACATCCACGGTTTTAGGCGTCGAGTTTGCCGACTTATGCTCTTATTACGATTATTTGTAAATTCCTATTACTGCTTTCATAGGGGAAAGTTCAAAGCAACGTGCAATTCTACTTCAAAATAACTTTAGTAAGAGGTCCAATTATCACGGGTTCAATCCGCGCTTGGACCTCCAAGAATTTCCAGTCTCATGTTTATATAACTGTTGCGACTGGGGGATACTAATGAAACGAATGTGTTGGATGGGATGGCAAGTACAGTATACCCTGGTTATTACAGTACCCCCGGGAATTTAAGTGTGTCGTTTTAATGGGTGGATTTTATGCGAAGTGTATTAATGAGAAACCATGTAAAAAAAAACAAAAAACAAACACTATTTATTAAACTTGAGTAATCTAATGCCCCATATACGGGTGATACGAGTATGTACATAAAATTAGTGAGCCGTTAAGTATCCGTAGGTTTGCCGCGGGAGTCTCTAGCAGTAGCAGTAGTGCTAATATGCACAGGAATTTCAAAGTCTATTGGAAACCATGATCAACACTTCTGGCTATAAAATTAACATATCATTTGTTCAATTTATGAACATAGTATCATTTATTTTTCTTTTAATAGATCAAATCTCTCCTTAAATCCTGATGGCATGCCCCAGCCGTTTTAGTGCCTGGCTCACTGTGCCATGAGAGAACTAAGGTTGGAAATCGCTGCTATAGACAATGGTATACCAAAGCAGACGTGTCGTTATAACGCGTGTCACTATACAGTGCCGTGAGGATGATTGTCGTTACAACGAGAGTTCACTGTTCTAACTACTGTTCGCGCGCATCGTTCACCACCAGGCCTTGTAGATGACTAGGTTGAAGTTGAAAAACGTCCCGCTTCTAAGATACTGTCAATCGTTTTGAGATCATCAACGTTTAAGGAGCTTTTCTTAAGATTGAACTCTTTGTTCGCGTTGTTGACTTGGTGCTTCGGCCGATTCATTCTACGGCTTTCTTCAGGTGCACTATCTGAATTAGATGGTGGTAAACAGAATATTCCAATGGTAGCCTCGTTTCAACGTCGGGTTCGGGTGAAGGTGATCTCTTTCTCCCTTTCTTGTTAGGCTCGGATTGAATGGTGGAAACCACATCGGGTTGAACTGCATACTTCTCTGAAATGCATTTAATCGACATGTTGGTACGGGCTGCTTCCTTAATTTTCCTCGGTTTACAACAGCGTTCCTCCTTTCCAGTAAAGGGAATGTTCGCCTTTCTCTCTCTCTCTAGATATTTAGTTTGTTTAGAGACTAGAATAACAATCTTATCCTTGCCTATATGTACACGGTAGTCAGCACCAGTGATATGCATGGATCTCGGCAATCTGACGTAAGGTAAGGCTTGGTTTTTCAAGAAGCAGGTGTATGGTAATATTGCCTTTAGTATACATGGAACAGACCAAAAAAAAAAAAAGCTTGAAATTGAGAGGTAGGTACCTGTGCTACCCTGCACACCCTGCCCCATGTCTATCATTTAATTTCTACTCTACGGCAAGTATTTTGTTGCGCCACGAAGAAAGTGATCATTAAAGCAGGGTTTTTCAACGTAGACGGTTGGCAACTGTGAAGAAAATCGTAGGCGTTTTAAAAATTTTGGCGGGTGGTATCGGATTACGAATACTAAGGTGCGTAATGGACATTTTCTATTAATAATTCACCAAGAAGCAGTGTGATATCGCACATTATGTAAACCCGAAAGTGTCTGCACCAGATAGAGGGATCACATTGACGATATCTAAAAACGGTCTGTGTGTGCCAAACATTAGATGTATCTGCTTTACATTATTTTCATTTAAGAAACAGCGAAAAGTTTGAGATATGGGCTTGGTGAACACTTTCCTTACTGGGAAGAAGTTCGTATGATAGACAGGGAACGGTGTTGGATACTGAGGATAAACAAGGAGACGGCCCATATTGACGTGTCGACTGAATGTATGTCAATTAATTGTTAAAGTTCAACCTTATGAGTCTTCCAGTGCTCACTAGGGACAAGGTATGGGAATCCGAGTCTAACACGGAAAGAAAAAAAATAATCAATATTACCCGAATCCTACATTGTTACGTACCAACCATTGGAAAATTCTGTTTGTGACCTTCACTTTCGGATAGTACGCTTGAAGAAGACCGAAAACTGGATCGATCGAAACGTCATGTTGACAATACGAACAAAGAGTTCAATCGTCTGGAAAATTCATTGGGTAAATATTTCTGTCAGACTCGAATACAGATGCTTCTGCGTCGCGCACCGCATGAAGTAGTCAAGGCACTCCACCGTGTGTACGGTCCTCAGCCAGGCCCTCACCTGCTGCTGACTGGTCGACGGTCCCCCCTCCACCATCCGTCAATCTCTTGGGCTGTCGTCTCTTTCTTTGACCTGTTGGCGTTTCGTTAACTAGAATGAAAATCGAAAGACAGCCGTTGAATCCTTTCTCTGTAGGTCTTGTTGTGTGTCTTTGGCGGGTGAGGGGCAAGACGTGTCCCCACCAGCCATCAGTTGCTGGTTGACACAGGAAGCGGTAGTGATCTTTTCCTTGACCTCTACATTTAACATAATTGTTCCATTTGATTCTCGGGAATTCACTTAGCTATTTAGTGCCAAAGGTGTCCGATTCCTTCTCCTGGGTGGTCTTGAGTTGCCAAGTTTCGCAGCCACAGAGCATCGTGAGTATCAGGCTCGAAATGAAGGACCTCAATTTGGTTATGAAAAATTTCAGCTGTTCCATGCTTGGTTCATCAGCTTGAATACTATTGCTGCCTTTCCAATCAGGCTTTTCAATTCGTGTTCAAGGTCACTAGTGTTTACTGCTCAAACTACCTAGTTACATGAAATTCTCTACTCCCTCGGTCTTTTTCTCGTCAATGAAGACAACTGTACGTACTTGATGTTCTCTGTTCGATATCTTAGTTTTTAGGCTCGGATAATAAGACCAATTCTTTGTCTAGAGCAGTTGATATAACCCTAACGCAAGTAAAGATCTGTAGTGTTGTTACTTGACATAGCTGCTCAGTCGTCAGCTAAGTGTTAGTATTTTTTGGTCGTAAAAAAATTAAGTTGAAATAGTTATTTTTTTTCCTTGTTGTTGTGCATTTAAAAGCGTGGGAAACAGGATTGTCATTTGAACAGGATTAAGCCAAGCGTTACTGACAGAATTGGGTTATTATATGTATTATGTAAATACATGACAAATTACTTGGCTGCGGAAATACGTTGCAAATGCGGAAAATATTTACAATGGCCAGGAATGATAAATGCGTTATTTTATTTTGAAACGGATTATGTATCCATTTTGCAATAATATTTGTTGTGCAAATGTGTGGTAGGTAATTCGAAGAAATGGTTGGAGTAACTATATTCTTGCTACAGTTTTTTTCTGCATCAGTAAGTGCGTCTTTGAAGATACCGACGAAATTATGGTGAAATGCATCAAGCTTATCTTTATATAATAGATACTTCTTAGATGAAAACACTTGTTTCTCAAATCTTTCACGTCGGTATATTTAAAAAAATTATATATATAATTTGGTCTGAACGAAGTGAGACTGACTCTAGAGTGAAAGTGTATGGAAGTTAGGTTTGTTATCTGTAATTTTTTTTCATTGATGGTCTAGACATGTTTCGGGAGGTATTCCCATCATCAGTAGTGTATGCTGTGTGTGTGTGTGTGCGTGTGTGCGTACCTTTTAGAGGCTATTGGTTTGCCGTGGAATAAAAGTCCACCATCAAGAGCTTTGCTTTCTGTGCAAAAAATGGTATTCCATCGGCTAGGGTCATCCTGTTGTGTGAGACTAAGTTAAGTCTGTGATATTAGCAGTAGTGCGTGTGAGTATATATATATATATATATATATATATATATATATTGTGTCAACCACAAACAGCTGTTTCGTTGTATTAAAACTCTTCAGTATGGCTATAGACTATCCATTATCCCATCCCGTACCATGCAGTAGGATTGAAAACTTCAGACACTGAGTCCGGTATCCTATCTCTGCGCTAGGGAACTGGACAGTCAGTAAGGTTAAATAAAAACGATATATTTGTTTTAGCATATATTCCCCATCCACCAGAGTGCTCTATTCCTATGGAAGGGCATTGCATAAGCTTACAATGAACGAGTTACCTCAATTGAACAGTGCTCAACCCTGAATAGGGGATATATATATATATATATATATATAGTTTTTAGTTTTTTAAAATCCCCAGTTACAGGGTAAACAACTGATGATGCCAGCAAGGGAAAATTTATAAATTGTACCATAATAACAAAGTATGTGTAAAACTGTGGGGAAAACAGTAAAGGAAATTATATGAATCGCATTGACAGATATTGAGAAATGAATGACGAGGGCGACACAAAAGAAATTGGAAAATGTTATTTTAGTGTTGTGGCTGTTAAGCCTCCCCCCCTCTCTCTCTCTCACTCTCTCGCGTGCGCGCGCATATATATATATATATATATATGAGAGATTTCCTCCATTATCTCTAACTTGTCAAGTACGTTACCATACGTGGTCGTTCTTGCCGGGCAAGGTATCAGCTCTGACCCTTTCACGCCATTGTGTAATATCTGTCAAATGTATATTGTCATGGTTATTTTGGGAGGGATTGTTGAGTGGTTTCCTGATGTCTTTTCCGTCATGCTTTCTTGTATTCAGACATCTCTAGCTGGCTTTTAGTCCATCTGCTTTTTGATAGGTATCTTTCTATAGTTATGTCAACGCATCTCTATCAGACGATTTTTGGCCGGTCAGTCGGCCTGTCCGTCCGTCCGTCACAAGTAGGTTAAACAGAAATAGGAAGGACAGATTTTAAGATTTTTATACGAGCTGCTATTATATTTTGAGGCGTGACGTCATAAAAATATATGTATCAAGCGTTTGTTGCCAAGTATCGTATGTTATTAATTGCAAAAAACTGTCTTCAAAAATGGCTAAACCTTTTTTTCAACATCCAGCGTACGTTTTAGCTGAAAATGTAATATATATTGATTTAAATCCACCTCAAATGTAATGACAATGCACCAAGACAAAATAATACAAATCATATTCTTACTTTGATTTTAAACTTATTAAATCTTTACTTTAATAGCGATATTTTCGCCTTGACTTCCCTTTCTTCCTCCTGTTAAGACAAGCAGTAATGCTACTATGTTTAGAGTCCCTTTGTAATTGAAAATCATTTATGTAAATCACGGATGCATCGTTGAACGTACAATTCTTGTTTAATTCCTACTGGGTTGCTAACGAACCTTTTCACGTTTTCGAGATGTGGGAGCCGGTTCAGCCACCGACCATCAGACCATGGAACAGGTTGTTCTAATTTACGTGGCACCGGTGACAGACTCGCCCTTACTTGACTTTATTTACTTACTTACGTACAGACTGAGTTACGGTCGATGGTGCCGCGAGTCTGTGAGATTTTTCTTTTTTAGGTAAGGAAGACATTTCTTTCGGCTGTTTAAGGAGAGCGTGTACTCGATGGTTCCTTATGAGCAGAAGTCGCCATATATGCTTTTGAAAGTTCTATGTATATTCTTTTATTGTTTTTCTTATGTGTCTGTTTACGATTACCGTACGACTCTACGTGCAATCAGAGCAAGAGTAAGTTTATGCATTTGGGAGGAAAAAATAGTATCTCATTTGTGTTTACGCTTATATCCTTGTAGAGGGAGAGAGAGAGGATGTACGTCTTTTGTTTGTTCGTTGTGGTTAAGGGTTTTGTTTTTCTTCTAGCTTATTTTCTCAAATTAGGTATTTTGTGATAGTGTGTGACTGTGTTTAGATAGAATGAGAATTAATTAACATCCTCCGGAGTTTAGACTGTGTTCGCCTTTACGACACTCACAATTTTAAAAGAAAGACGAGAGAAGAGAGTGCAGGTGAAAATTACTAGTATCAACAGAGAGGGAAATGCTTGTGTTTCTCTCTTATATTTTCTCTTGCTTCTGACAATAAATCAAGCAAGTTTTTGCTTATATACGTGTAGAGTGCTTGTTTGGTTACCAGTAGAGCCGTAACCGTAAGCAGAGAGAAAGACAACCAGAACGTACATGCCCTTGGGGAGAGAAAGAGAAAGAGGGGGGAGCTTCCGCTCCCAGGAAGCAAAATGTTGAACTTCATTTATTTATTTATTGGACCGTAGGCATCAAAAATGGCGAAAGGTTCTATCCTTTTTTGGATGTGTATGAGTTCCACCAGCCTGGTCACACCGTTTTATCTACAGACTTGAAAAATAGCATTAATATTCCACTAGACCCTTTCTAGAAAGCTTCTTGAGCCCTTTTTTCTATGTGGGATGGGTATTCTGACGTTTTTATCGATAACATCTAGAATCTCCAGCCATTTCTGTTGGTTTGTTTTCTCTCTGTTTCCGATGTTTTAGAGTGAAAAACACCAATGAGATCATAAATAGAATTTATTCTGACCATATTTATTCTTCAGAGAAGGGTGTATACCAATGCATCCTCTCAATAGTCATTTATGGAGCTGAAACATCGAACCTAACCAAGAGACCGACCCGAAAATTGAGAACCATGCAACGTGCACATGAAAGAATAATGCTGGGCCTCACATGGAGAGACCACGAGACAGCACAGTACATCCGAGAAAAGAAAAGACGTAGGGACATCATAGAATCCATTAAAAATCTCAAATGGCGGTGGGCTGGCTATGTTGTAAGAATGACAGACAATCGATGGACATCGCGACTCACAATATGGATCCCCCGAGACCACATACGCAACCGAGGCCGACAAAGTGTTAGATGGAGAGACGAACTAGATAAGTTCAGGAAATACTGGCTCCGTGACGCCCATGATAGGGAAGTGTGGCAAATCCTGGGGAAGGTCTATGTCCAACGACGGACGCTAAAAGACTGATGATGATGATGATATTTTTTACACGACTTCGAATTTCAACGCTACGGCTGTTCAATTATTGACTGTGTTGACGATTTTTTTCATTTTATTCGGATATCTATTGGTTCTCGTAGAGAGGAAGAGAAAATGACTAATTTTTTTTTTCTTTATATATTTGGATTTCTCATGCCAACACTACTCTCAAAGTGGATCCCTTGAGATCATATACGAGATTGTGGTCGGTAACATTATAAATGGCTTGACGAACTAAACAAGTTCAGAAAGTTCTGGCTCTGCGACGTCCACGATCGAGAAGTCTGGCGAATCTTTGAGAAAGTGTATGTCAAACGACGGACGTCAGAAGGCTGCAGATGATGACAATTTTTTTTCACAGGGGGTGGGGGGTAAGTGGCCTTACGGTTAACGGTTCGGTTAATGGAATCTTGATATCGATTTCAAACTCCGGCTGGTGTAGTTTGCATTCACTTTGCACTAACGCCCTTGGGAAAGGCATAAATCACTCCTGTCTTGCTTCGAGTAAATAGCAGGGAAGTTGGAGTGGATTCGAACCTGGGTTCCGTCAGGTAATGCTGGGGGGGGGCTGCGGTAGTTCTCTCTTTGAAGCTGACATGGCAGAGAAACAATATAGTCCATCTGAAAAAAAAAACGATTATTGTACACAGACCTTGTAGTTCATTGACTAGTTAGAAAACTGCTCATGAAAATCAGAACCTTACGGAATATTTCCTTCATAGAAAGGGTCTTTGAGTTTTCGAAACTTCGAGACCACCGCGTTGAGGAAGTCCATCTGGTGGTCAGGCTCGCACTCCGGCCTGTAAAGTAAAAAGAATTGATACAAACAATATTTGGTTCTTCTTGGGCGTTAGAGAAATAGGGACAAAGTAATTACCTCTTGTGTCCCGTGACACGGAAAATAACTTAGCTTTTATGTAAAATAGAACATTGATTTCAGCCAGGGAAAACGCTTACACATTGAATATGCGAGCGTAACTCTCAACTATCATATTTACGTAATATTCGTACTAATACCGCTAAGAGAGTGAGAGAGACAGAGAGATAGCGAGAGAGAGACAGAGAGTTAGAGAGAGACAGAGAAATAGCGAGACAGAGAGATAGCGAGAGAGACGGAGAGATAGTTAGAGAGAGAGATAGTGAGAGAGAGAGAGAGACGGAGAGATAGTGAGAGAGAGAGAGATAGTGAGAGAGAAACAGAGATAGTGAGAGAGAGACGGATAGTGAGTGAGAATAGATTTGCATCTTGGAGAATATACAGACTTCAATATAATAATTTGCTCCCCACCCACATGGAGAGAGGGAGAGAGAGAGAGGGAGAGAGAGAGAGAGGGAAAAAATTTGCGTGGGTACATGTATGTTTTACTTCAAAGAGAGGAAGAGAAGGAAATTCAAATGTCGTTTTTTTCTTTTATATATAATCAATTATTCAATATCTATTGAAGTTAGATAAACACTTACAACTCTATTGGTGTTATTCGTTTTTATGCAATCTTCCATAGATAGACAAATAAACTGGTCTGGTTTGTCGTGCAATAGAAGCCGTCGGGTGACGGAAGTCTGTTGGCAGCATGCCGTGTTAGGCGTGATCAATTGAAAAATATGAGAAGGGGTTGATCAATGAATGAGTTATTTGTTTGACGGTGGTAACTAAGAAAGTCTGAATTTTCAACATGAAGAACAAGTATAAATGCTGCTAAACACGAAGTAAGTGAACAATTTTGCATAAACTTACATAGTAAATTGACCCCCCCCCCCGACCAAAAACTAACGGGTGATTTTCAGACAAGGTAGATGTAAAGCTTAAATCTTCGGCCCTCTAACTCTTTTGATGCGGTCTGCACGCATATGTAGCCAGCCAGAGCAGCCTGAATACTGAAGAAATCCGATGACGGTCCCTAATAGTTAAATGAACTATCTCTCATACGTGTCTATGTATGAACGGCCGCTTTGGTAACAAGTCTGACTGCTGTGAGGTCCAACTCCACTTCTATTCAAATCCCGACTGAAGATGATTATTAAAACACACACACACACACACACACACACACACACACACACACATATATATATATATATATATATATATATATATATATATATGATTTGTGGGTAAATAAGACTTAACAGTTTATCTCAGTTGGTTGGGCAGCTTCCTTCCAATCACTTGGTCATAGTTCCAAATAATGATTGGAGAAGGTGGTCTTATACATAGGTATGATTTGACGTGACCTGATAGACAATGAGTGAAAGGGTTCACTTCCCTAAATTTGGTAAGGATTGTTATTGTTGTTCTTGTTACGGACTGGGGGACGAAGCCAAGTCCAACTTCAAGTTGAATTAGGCACTATGCGTGTGGGAAGACAGTGGAAAGTCATGGCTAGCGTGTTGGTCTTACAAAATATCAATAGTACGTTGTACTTAAGGTGGCCTATGAATGTGACCTAATGTAAATATTGGCTTTAACAAACATCTATCTCAGTCCATCCATACGTCTATCTATCCATATACCTCGGTCCATCCATACATCTATTTATCTATATCGGTCTATCCATGCATTTATTTCTCTATCTCTCTCGGTCCATCCATGCATGCATCTATCTATCTCTCTCGGTCCTTCCATGCATGCATCTATCTCTCTCGGTCCATCCATGCATGCATCTATCTATCTCTCTCGGTCCATCCATGCATGCATCTATCTATCTCTCTCGGTCCATCCATGCATGCATCTATCTATCTCTCTCGGTCCATCCATGCATGCATCTATCTATCTCTCTCGGGCCATCCATACATCTATCTCTCTATCTCTCTAGGTCCATCCATACATCTGCCTGGATTTCTCTCTATCGACGTATATTCAGATCCATCCAACTATCATATATATATATATATATATATATATATATATATATATATATATATATATATATATATGTCTATTTGTTTTCATTTAATTTTTTTCCACATTCGTGTGTATATATATATATATATATATATATATATATATATATATATATGTGTGTGTGTGTGCTATCAATAACAAAGATCGAACAATATACTGTGAAATTCTGGAATCTAAACTCAGTTTATAACAAGACTGCGAACATATTAATCCACCCTTTCATATATATATATATATATATATATATATATATATCGCCCTCTCAGTGTGTGCATGTATCGATTTTGTAAGTCTTCTGAATGAGTATTTAGTATCTGTAAGAACTAAAGAGAGAAGAATTGATGGAGAACGCAAGCAGACAAGACCTCATCACACACACAAAAAAATAAACTCCATCTTGTAACAGTGTTTTCGTGTCTCGTGTCTAGGAAAGAATTCCCAGTGGTAAATCTATTGTCGATATATCTTATAGGAGAAACCAGAGCTTAGAGTTCAAATCAGTTGCAACAGTTCCTTGGACACCGTAACAAAGAATGACATCAAATGAAACAGCGGGAAGATGTCTGCAAAGTTTGCTTTTCTCATCTTGTTTGTTATTGTTGCTTTTTTCTTTTCTTGGAAGGTTCTTTTTTTTCACTTTCTTTTAGCGTGTGTGTGAGTCTTGCCTGACCAACTCTAAGTTCGACTGAGAAACTTCTGACTGAAAGCGTTTGGAAGCGCACGGTGCCTCTGAGAGGAATTTAAGGCGATGCAAAACTGTTTTACGCCGCACCCACACCCACACCTACGTCCTTTAGCCATCCTGTTAGTATCTACTAAAACCCTTTTAGCATGCCGTTCTATATTAGCTCACTGGTAAACGATGGTCAACCTATTTTATTGAATGATATATAAAATCGACCAAGAGGTTTCGATGTATAGTTCTTCCGGAAAAAACTCCTACCCCATTGGCGCTCTAGGCCCCAGTGCGATGCAACGGCTGGGTCCCCGCTCAGATACCTTGGAAGAACAGAACTGCGTGCGCACGCTTTTTGGGTATGAGATTTCAAATTACATTCAAAGTGTATATCGGACGGCTGAAATCTCTGTTTTTGTTTGTTTCCACACAATATTTCGGATGATCTATTCTACGGCCTTCAGGTGTATTAACCGAACGTCATGTTGGTGAACAGGATTTCTGATCAATGGTAACAACGCTCATAATTTTGGATTTGGGCGTGTCTTGTATTTTCCCTGTTTGGTTTGGATTTTACCTTTGGATAGGATAGTACACTTGAACAATGCAATTGGATGGGTCGGTCGAAACGTTAACACAGGGTTCAATCGTCCGAAAAAAAAAACTCTTGTTATGTTAATGACCCCTCTCAAAACTATTAACATCGATGTCCTTTCGGGTCATGTAGTTATTGAATCTGAGCAAGTGTGAAAAGTTTGTCTTTTGGGGTTTTTTTTACATCGACGAACCCACCACCCTCATCATCACCAGCCATCAAGTCCTCAGCAAAACAATGCCCTTCCCTTGTCTCTTTCAAGCCGACTGTAACCGCGTAAACCTTCACCATATCTCACCAGCAAACATTTTTATCTCAAACCTCTGTCTTATGCCCGATCTTCTCCTACGGTATTTGTTAACCCTTGGGCACCAATCGATAAACCTTTTGTACACTTCCATTCTTGCTAAATGTCCTATCCGTCCCCATTTTTTGTCGCCTAATCGTTTCTATTTTATCGTTTACTTTTGTCTGCTCTCAGATTCATCCTGAGATCTTTTTCTCTCTGAGTTATTAAGAGCAGGGGTATGTACTAAAAATATATCTTAACGGCAACCCTGTCACTAGTAAAGAATAAAACCATCTTTCTAGCTAATATCAAGTTGGGGTTACATAGAACAATAGTACTGCTCTATTATCCTTTCCTGACTTTGAGGTTCCAATTTCCAAACCCCCTCGCCTTGAGTGAGAAAGCTCGATAGAGATATGGTGGGCAAATCGTCCGGTTTCTCTCTCTTCTCACCCCGACGGACACCCGCACGTTCACATTTCTACATTGTGCTTATTAATCATCGTTTGAACATATTTAAAAGAGGATGTGCTCTTCAAAAATAACCCAAGCAAAGCCTTTGCCTCTAAAGCTAGCCACATAAATATTTACACAAAGGAAGACCTTAGTTTGAATTTAATTTCCTCTGAACCAGCTGCGAGGTAACAAGCATCACTAGTCGAGCGTAGTAAAAGGAAGCACAGACCTCTAAATATTCAACTCATTATCCGTGTAATAATGCTCTATCCAGTACCGCAGCAGGCTTCCAGAGCATATCTGCATCCATGATAGTATGCGGCAGTGTGAAATTGGACGCATATGTTTCCGCTGTGACTTGCTATTAACAAGACGACCTTCCAGACACCAGCTGTTCTGGCAACAGATATTAATATTTCTTTCGTTATTGAGTTTGAAATTATGATGCATTTTTGTTGACAGCGTTTTACGAACCGTCCACCAAAAACTGTCGGTGTAGGTTTCTTCAGTTTTTGAATGATTCTGCCCGGCAGGCTGACTACCTCCCTATGTAACTCTGACAAGAAAATGAGCCCGACGTTTTTCAACATTTTTTTTTATGCTATTGCTCTTTCTTGTTGACGATTATAGATTAAATATCCGACAATATTATACGACAATGCCTGAAGTGTTTTTGTGCAGAATAACTGTCGATATAGGTTTCTTCAGTTTTTGAATGATTCTGCTCAGCAGGCTGACTACCTTTGTAACTCCGACAGGAGAATGAGCTCAACGTTTTTAATCATATTTTTCCACGCTATTACTTTCTTGTTAACGATTATAGACGAAATATCCAACTATATTACACGACAATGCATGAAGCGTTTTGTGCAGAACAAGTTCTGTTATGGGATAGTGTTTCCCCTTTTCTCTTCTGTCGAAAACTCAACCGTCCAGGTGAGCTGTGCTGCGTCTATGTTGTTCTCTTCACCTATGACAGCTTCTTACAGCTGGTCAATGTTCCTAAATTATCTCCCAATAAGTTCATACACACGTGTGTTTTCTATGGCGTGAAGACCTTTTATATGATGGAGAGTGCTTGGATCATATTTTTTTTGCCCCTGGGGTGTATGTGTCTCTGTGTGATATCTATCTCTCTCTCTCTCTCTCTCTCTCTCTCTCTCTCTATATATATATATATATATATATATATATATATATATATATATATATATATATATATAGCGAAGGTTTCGATCCTACCTCGTGGTAGTGGAAGGAATGTTTGAGAGTCTATTGCCACACTGAAGAGCTGTAGAACGAAATAGTTTTCTGTAGATGACACAGTTATTATTTATACACACACACATATCTATATAGTTAATTATATATATATATATATATATATATATATATATATATATATATATATATATGTATATTGTAAATTGTGTTATATTATTTGGAAACTTACTTGAAATGTTCTCCCGTTATTACACAGTTAATATATCACACATAGCGATGCTCTTCCCAGCCGCCGGTAATGCAAAGGCCCAAATAACTGCTTTCAACCTAAATTCTCAACGCAACAGTTATATATTAACCCAAATTCTTATTTCTTTATGCAGTAATGTCGCGTTGAAAGACGCGAATAAACCTAGACTAAACGAGATGGGAATTTGGGTTGAAAGCAGATATTTGGGCCTTTGCATTATTGGCGGCTTTTTAGCTTAATGGTAAGAGCATCGCTACGTAGAAGTGGCTAACCTATCGGTTGCAGGTTCGATCCCTGCTGCAGCCCCATTTAAAGTTTGATTCTATTAATGTTGATTGATACATTAACTGTGCAATGACGGGAGATCATTTCAAATAAGTTTCTATATAATGTAACGTTGTTTGTAATTCATTCTGTCGGATCTTATATATCCATTTCTTATATATATGTATGTGTTGCGTACAGCTCTCACTGATGGACCTCGACGGTAGGGAATTTTAGCAATTACTCCTTATGCACAAAAGAACGTTCCTAATTTCAAGATCTCTCCTGATGAGTTTTTTTTTTTGGGGGGGGGGGCAATTTACGATGTAAATTTATGCTAAATTGGTCATACATTCTGTGACTGGTAGCATTCACGTAGCATTGTTTGTTTCTGTATATATCTCCAACGGATCCCACTGAAGGTGGAAGAAGTAGTTTATTAATTGATCACCCCCCCAGTGATCAATGAGTGAGTCATTTATTACATCCTATTGAAGTACGTTGGGCAAGTGATGATTTCTATTGAATGACTAACTAGACCTCTTTTCTTTTCCCTTTTTTTTTTTTTATCAATTTTTGTTACAAAACATTCCCATCATGCACCGGGATAAAATATATTGTTTTTCTATCGTTTTGGGATGCTGGGCGACTGGGGAGTCAAGAACACTCAGGCCGGGAATTCTGTACCGTTCAAAAAGGCATAAATCCACCCATCCCCCAGTTATGGTTAATCTAGCACGGCGTGAAGTGAGCGACGCCACTTCGGGTGCATATTGCCTCAAAGTCTCTTTCACATACCGCAGACCGGAAACAGACACTCATGGTGTACAGAGCCTGGGCAGAGACGACTGAAGCCGTGGCCATTGTAAGGGCTCTAACTAACTTTTGCTTATATATTATTGTGTCATCCACAAACAGCTGTTCCGATGTATTACATCTCTTCAGTGTGGTTATAGATTTTCCATAATCCCATCCAGTACCGCGAGGCAGGATTGAAACCTTCGCTCCGGAGGCCGACATCCTACCTCTGAGCTACGGAACTGGATGGTCTGAATTTAAGCGATATATTTATTTATGCATAGATTCCCCATCCACAAGAATGCTTTATTCCTATGGAAGAGCATTGCATATATATATATATATATATATATATATATATTATGAAAGTACTAGAAGTTTTACCCGCTATGCGAAAGTTCGACGTGACTTGTAGAGAAAAAAATAACTTTCGTTAGCTGAAATGGCTCAAAGCGAAGAAGCAATTACTATTAATTTACATTGGAGAAAAATTTTAGTGTTCCCAGGCCTCCAAACAAGTTTTGATGGTATGTTGAGCTGAGTCGTCGGTGGTTGGGTTGTGGGAGGTACAGCTGCGTTAGGGGCGAAGAGGAAGAGAGGGTACATGCTGTCTTGAGCAAAACAAACATTGTATGTAATTTTCGCTTCCTTTTCCTTTTCCAACAGCGAAAAAGTGGCATTAACTTTAGGCCGTGCGTGGGACCCACTAACACCACAACTGTGGGGAGTGCAGGAGGGCCGGGGGTGCAATGTGTCTGAGAAACAATCTCAAAAATAATCTTAGAATACCCCACCCTCGGAAAAAAAGATCTGAAAAACGATCACACAAAATTTGCCGGTTGGCGGAGTATGCCGTCGGACCCAGCACTGTCATGACATTCAGCTTTCTTCCCAAAAAGGAGGAATACATCACTATTTACTTACGCATATATAGAATTATACACGTGCGCAGCTTTTAACTTTTTTTTTTCTTAAAGAAGTTGCTGTTTAAATCATTTAATGTGATTTTGAGAAGAGCCAAGTTGTAGATGTTTAAATATTTAATTTCGTATGATGTTCATTTTTTTCTTTTTTGGTAGTCTGTTGTTTTTTTCTCTAAATAATTTATTTACTTCTATTGAAAAGAAAAAAGCATCATGATATCTGATTAAAACAACTCACTTCGAATAACCAGATCATGCCGTTTATTTTAATCTTTAGTTTTTTTAATCTTATGCCTTAAAAGAAAGAACTTGGTGTATTTTCTCTTTAAAAAAAAAAAACAGCGTTTACTTATTAAAAAGATTTTATCAAAAACAAATATTTTTCTAATCTTTTCAAAAGAAAATACTTGTTTATACTTGAAATAGCTTTCTTTTAAGTAGAATTTTTTATTTCAAGAAATACTTTATCTGATCTCTATACTTCGTTCTTTATTAGAAAAAAAAAAAACGGAAAAAAAGCAAACAAGAAAAGACAATTTTATGATAGATGTTTTTTCAATTTTGTCAAAACTCCCGAACTGGAGTTGACTTTATTTTTCTTCTGTAACATGAACAATCCTCGCTATGGGTGTAAACCTGTATGTAAAATCCACATACCGAGATTTGAACTCATAACTTATTGCCTGGGAAGATGTCTTACTAACTGAGCTTAATTGAAAAACCTTTGATATTAATGAAGATTATCATTCAGACATGCAATGGCTTATTTCATTCCAATAAATGAATATATTCTTACAAAAGATTCATATTTTTATAATTCATTTCTTTGTATATTGTGTGTGTGTGTACATATATATATATATATTTATATGTGTAATGTGTGTGTTTATATACATATATATGTAATGTGTGTGTTTATATACATATATATGTAATGTGTGTGTATATATACATTTTTATGTAATGTGTGTGTGCATATATATATATATATGTAATGTGTGTGTATATATGTATATATATATGTATATATAATGTGTGTGTATATATATATATATATATATATATACACACATATTTATAGACATGTATATGTATATATATATATAATGAGTGTATATATATATATATGTGTGTATATATATATGTATATAATGAATTTATATGTAATGTGTGTGTATATATATTTATATACACACACATATATAAACACATACATGTGGGTATGTATGTATATATATGTATATAGATAGATAGATAGATATACATATATATATAATTGAAAAGATATATAAATCATCTTCAGTCGGAATAGAAATTGGGGTAGTAGCAGACAGTCTTATTAAGAATGTCTTTCGTTACTAACATGATGACTTGAAACCTCTCCAACAAGCCTGAAAGTCAGACCATAGATGTTGGAGTCATTTCCCTTGCGCATATATCGAAGAAAGGGGAAGGAATGAGAGATTCTGGGAGTGTTTTTGGTACGTCAACCTGTCAGTGTCAATGACTGTCTTCATTACAAGAGACTCTCTCGCATCTGGAAGAGGTGGTGCCGAATTCAACTAATTCAGTCATTTCTAGCTTTTTTCTTGAAGACTCTCAACCAAAGCTGCCGACATAGGTTCCTACAGTTTTCAAGTTGGTATGGTTGGCTGGCTATGAATGTACCACTTGTTTTAGTTGGATGTTTGGAGCTGCAGGACCGAAGATTTTAATATTTACTCCTTATATCTTGAAAAAACATTGTTTATTCGATTTTCCTTTCATTTTTTAACCCGTCAACTAAATAGCTACGGAGTGACTGTCTACTGTGGTTGACATTCTAACAAAGCTAACTTACATAACTAAACTAAGATAACTGTGTCTGTGCGTATGATTGGCAGTTTACCCTCTTTCTCTCTTTAAAACCGAGAGGAAGAGAGTGAGGCATGTGGCTGAAGATATTTGAAAAATAGAAATAATCTTGAATATCAACCTACCCATAAATTAATAGAAAAATCTCGTTTTACGTAAGTGTGTATGTCTCATTTCATTTGGATTCATTCAAATACTGTATCACTTAAGACCAGAAGTTTGGCTGATATCTTAGTTATTTATGAATCCCTGCTTAGTCTGGCATAAGGCATCAAGAGTGTAGTACTCTATGAGTATTGAACTCATTACAGCGGGAACGACCCACAAGTCGAGCTTGGTAATCATGTCTCTATGTCAAATCTCCCTTTTTTCCCCCTAGTTGTAAGTAGCTCACCCAAGAATATAATGTTCAAATCTGTATAGTGATCTCTGGAGTGGGTGCAGCCAACCAGTGTCGAGGAAGGCAAAGACGCTTGTCAAAAAATATATTGTTCAATAATCTACACCAGTGATGCAGTAAGTGTGTGTTATTACCCTCTTGAGGGCACTGGAAAACTCAAGGGAGCCGTAGGGAGTTGTTGAGAGACGAGGAGTTGTGAAGGAGGCTAGCGGGTAAAAATACATCTCTGTACCTGCTTCTCGTAAGGTGATTCGTCTGAAAAGACTATTTTGTTCATAGACTCATTACACCTGGCCGATCCTTCAGAGTAATTATTTTTTTATTGACTAACCTAGTACTTGGATACTTAGTACAATTATATTACTGGTTATAAAATAGATACTCGAATTTCATAGTATATGCGCTAAATGTGGACAGTGGTCTTGAACAGTGATGTATACGACTGGGGAACAACGTTTTCTTGGCTGTCAGCTCCGTCATTTATTCTCAGACATCTTGGAACATTTTTTTCTATCGAAACGAACTTACAACCATCTTAGAATCGCCCAGAGAGTCATGGAAAAAGCGATGTTACTGAATAACTCTAACACCCGAGGGAAGACTAGAGCGAAGATACAAATACTAATTGAGCAACAAAAATGAAGATGGGTCGGACACTTGTCAAGAAGTGATGACAACATATGTCGCAAAAGGCTTTACCGATCGGTGCCCGTTGGACAGACTACGCAGTAGGAAAAAAAATCAAACGGACAGGGTGAGTGCTGAGATAGAAATATTTGCCGGTAAGACCAAGCAACAGTCATGATCTTCATCGAAGGAGATGTTGAAGGCTTTTTTTCCCGGCAGTGGACATATTATAATGGCTGATAACGATGAATCATAATCCAAAAATAATCTCATATTTATCTTTACTTGAGATTTTAATCTATAGTTCTTCATATAGATGCCTATATGTACATACACACGATCTAAGTACGTATGTATGTATGCATGGATGGATTGCGGATGTTGAATGATCCAGACAGAATGTATATGAGATTGTCATGTTCATCTAGATATGTATGTATTGGTAGGTTATATATGTGTGTGTGTGTATGTGCGCGTGTATATGTGTATGTATACATCTATTGTATATGTGTATATATGTGTATATATTTGTATATATGTATACGTTAATGCATGTGTGTGTATTTATGTGTATGTATGTATATGTATCTGTGTGTGTATGTATATGTATCTGTGTATGTGTATGTATGTGTATTTATCTGTGTATATGTATGTGTGTTTATATATGTATGTGTGTTTGTATCTCTGTATTTGTATGTGCGTGTATATGTGTATGCATCTGTATATTTGCATGTGCGTGTATATGTGTATGCATCTGTATATTTGCATGTGTGTATATATGGGTATGTATCTGTATGTGTGTATGTATCTGTATGTATGTGTATATATATGCGTATGTATCTGTATACATGCGTATATATGTGTATATGTGTGTCTATCTGTACATAAATTTATGTATGTATCAGTATATACATATATATATGTGTGTGTGTGCGCGTATAAATCTGTATATATGTGAATATATATATATGTATGTGTGTGTGTGTGTGTGTATATCTGTATATATGTGACTATATATATATATATATATATATATATATATATATATATATATATATATATATATGTATGTATATTCTGAGAGGTTTGACCTTATTTTTCTAATTGTGGAATGTCTTTCAAATATTCAGATTTTAAGCTGTTTCTCCTCCAAAATTCTATTTTATCAATGTTTATTTTTCATAATATTATATTCATATAATTTTCTTTTATCTTAATTTTACACACACGCGCACTGTTGGGGAAATTTGTTTCCTTCATCTTAGATCTGATATAAAATAATTATTGATAGTTGATTTATTTTTCCGTATTTTAAAATAATAATCTAAGATGTTTTTTAATCGTGGTATAATCTGAGACATTTTTTTTTTAATTTGCAAAAGAAAAAATATGAAAGCTTTGTCACCTAATCTAAAATCTGAGAAAACAACTTTCTGTTCAAAAATATCTTTTTTTAATAATTTTTCTAATCTTGAAGTTGATTCCTAACTATTTTCTATTTAAAAGTTTTCAAAAAAAAAAGACATTTTCTTTTTTCGAGTTAAGATATTAATCACATTGATTGAATATTATAGAGAGAGAAACATGTGAAAGAATTTTACTGAGAAGTTTTGCTGGATACGAGTTTTTCTTTCTCTTTTTTTCTTCTTAATCGGAGAAGGAAATGTTTGGATCCAAGACTTTCTTTCTAAATATTTCTTGGTAACTGTTAAGATCGGGTCGAACAATCAAAGATTACAAGTTTGTTAGTTGAAAAAAGAGAAAAGACTTGTTGGGAGAATTTTTATTCGAAATCAGAATTTTTTTGTTCAATTCATGCCTTTTGTGCGTGTGAGAGCAAATGAAAGATTATCCACGCAAGAAATTTTCGACGTTTGTTTTCAAAATATCTATGTAGGTTCCCATGACTACCAATTTTTTTTAGGCATATATATATATATATATATATATATATATATATATATATATATGTTTCCTTAATCCTACGTATTCTTTATCTTGGAACGTCTTTTAAACATCCTCCGTTTTAAGCTATTATCAAAATTCCAAACTGGAGCTGAATTTGTTTTTCTACTATAACAAGAAGAATCCTTATCAAAAGTAAGGGTGTAAACCTATGTGTAAAATCAATATTCTCTTGCCGTGATTCGACCCTACGACCAACTGAGTGCCATGAGGCTGTCTTACTGACTGAGCTAAATTGATTAGTCGTGGTTATTGGAAGAAAAATTATCATACATGTACGCACTGACTCTTTTCATTCTGATTAATGAATACATTTATAGAGAAAATACATTTTTTTACATTTTTTTGTCTTATAAGTACAATACAAAATTTGCAGTAATCATCTTCCGTCTGAATAGAAATTGGAGTGGAGTTTAATCCTGGAGCAACCAGTTTTGTTTTGTCCTCTCTATGCAATCTTGGATTTATTTTTCTCCTCTCTTAATTTGTTATAGGTAATCCCCTCACACACACACACACACACATACATACATATATATATATATATATATATATATATATATATATATATATATATATATATATGTTCCCGTGAGAAGTAAGGCATTCCTATGTAACCTTTCTTAAGTCAAAATGATGAAAAGTATAGGAACAATTACTTCTGATTTATCACAATATTTGAGCGTTCCCAGACTCAATAAAAATAACTTTCTTGGTCAGCCACTTTTATGTTAAGTATAACACCCATTGCGAACTTCACTAAGGAATACCTGACGACACATCTTGCTAATAGATGTATGAAATGAATTTCGAGTGAAGTAGAGGTGTTCATAGACACAGTACAAGGCTATTGCAGATTGAAGCATTTCAGAAAAGCTCTAAACCCACTCTTCGTTTATCAATATTTTATTAACAAAAAAGAAATGGTATTGATTTTGCTGATATTTTACAGTTTATTTATATCATCTTGATAATATCGTTATTAGCATATTGATCGTGTATGATATGGTCGGACTATTTTCCTCGTCTATGTTCATTTATTCACTACATTTTGGTTTGTGTATCTTCCAGCCTTCGTTGGCTTTTCTTCGTTGTAATACAACGTCTCAGAGAAGTGGCACGTATAGTTACTTTGATCAAACCAATTAGCCAACCAAGCATCGTTATAAATAGCATCTGGGAGCCTCATATCTAAAAAGGCCATTAATGAAAAAGTAAACTGGTCACTCAATCAAGCGGAAGCAACTGTGAATTTGGTATCAAACACTACACCATCCAATAGGAATATAATACATATATATATATATATATACATATATACACACACACACACAGTATATGTGGTGCAAATCAGGCTTGCAGTATAACATAATATGATAATATATATATTAATATGTCAATAATATAAAGCCACTTCTGATATGGATTTATTTCATAGTGTGCTCGATACATACATTTTACTCAAGGAGTTGAGTTGTTCTGGAGTAGATTCGCCCGATGAGACCCTAAGAGGGCAGAAACATGAGCTAATTTGTGTAGTGAATCCACAATCTACTATTTGTATATATATATATATATAAAGATATATATATATATATATATATATATATATAAAGATGTTTGTTTAGTCCAGTATGAGCTTGCAGTCTAGGAAGTGATTCCACCTTTGAGAACTGAGAACATCCGATGATAATGGGAAGGTGCACACCCAAAACACTGAACATATGGTTAAGGAAAATAGTCCAACCATATCATACACAATGATTTGTAAACACCCCCCTATCTATCAAAATCCTGACAAGAATTTTCATATTGATGTAATAGGGAGTTATCTTTAGTAGCACAAATGACGTGACGTTCAGATAAGACGAGTCCCCAATTTTAGCTCTTAGGTGTGTTTTGGGGTCGTTCAAAGGGTCAGCTTATCTGTGGGAATATATGGTATTTATGTTTTTCAAGTGGCTAAAATAGTTTTTTCTGTGTACACAATGCAAGTAATCCAACCTTTTTATCTTTTTATCTATAGTAGGCATAAATGATAAGCGCATTGTTGCCCATAAATGAGTACATTCTAGTCCCCTCTCCAGTGTCATAGTTATCCCTAACATTGCTCTTTCCATGACTCTCTGAGCGATTCTAATATGGCAATAAGTTCATATCGATAAAAAAAAAATTTTCTGGATGTATGAAAATATATAAGAAAAATATTTTTCGTATGGGGTGTACTCATTTTCGGACGGCAACATATTCATATTTTGGGCAACAGAATTTCAATGCTGTAGAGTTGGATCATGATTAAGACCTAATAATATCCATTTTGATTGTGTAACGTTCCACAAGGAATAACGAAATCCAGCCGTGTTTGGTTAAGCAGGAAATTAACTTTCTATAAGAAAAAGTGGTCGGGATGCACTTATTTATCGATGAAACTTATATATTAATAGGGCCAGAAGTGCCATGATTAGTTGTTGGTCTATAATAATCTAATTATGTGACTCCTGACATCAAGACCTGATATCAAGAAAACTACTAGAAAATGGAGCCTTGATATGAGATGTGTGTGTAATTATCTAAATATAATCCCTTATATATTAATATATGAGGAAGGAGGAACAAAGACAGAAATACTGTATGTATGTATTTGTATGTAAAAACCGACCATGTATATCTATACAAACAAACTGAGTGTGTATGTACACATATATATATATATACGTGTGTGTATATCTATATATTATGTATGTATATAAGAAATATATATATATGTGTGTGTGAGTGAGTTTGTTTTCTGTTCAGTGTGCTGTGAACAAGGTTGATGAATTAATAAAAATCTGTGAAATGTAGTCATTTTTGTCCCACAAGTTGAGGTATTATATGGGAAGAATATAAATATATATTTTTTTCCATTTTCTAGAAATAGATGAAACTTTTTCTCTAAACAGTTCACTGCTTTTGACCTTTTAATTGAAAGACTGAACAGGAGTTGAGGAGGGTTTCTGTTCAAATGTACCATTCTGTTATGTTAATACAGAGAACGTGTTTGTATGTGTATATATATATATATATATACGGATCTCTCTCTCTATCTCTCTATCTCTATCTCTCTATCTCTCTATCTCTCTATCTCTATAAAAGGGTGTATTTGGAGCATATCTCAGTAACCAGCAAATGATGATACCAACTTTTTATGAGTATATGAAGTTAGGGTTAGATAAAACACTTTTACTGCACCATTACTGACTTTGACGTTCCATATTTCAAACTCATGAGTGAGAAAGTCTTATCGGAGTGGTATGGGACTACCTTATATCTCCTTTAGCTAACAATTTTTCAAGAGTCAATTTCATCCAGAAACCTTTTTGCTCTAATTTGAAAAATTATTCATTTACTTAATCAAAAGATTACATTTATTTAGCAAGAAAATTGGTTTATGTTACTTTTCCAGCTGTAAATTAGAGATGATGGCAACCCTTGTGCTTACGAACGTAAAATACGGTAACTGAACACCACATAAAAAGGCCACCAAAAAGTCATACAAAGACTCCAAAACATATAACTATACAAAGTATTGGGCTGATATTAACACCATAATGAAGTTGAAAAACATTGATTTATTTTTCAACTAACTATTGAGCACCATTAATTCATTCACGTATGACAGAATCTCAGTGTCTGACATGCCAAAATCTTATTGTAATTTCTTTTAGAGGCGTATCCAGTGATTTGCATTTGTCTGTGTGTCTGATAGAGAACAAATTAATGGCTTTTAACTTCATAGTTGTATTCTGATCAATATGTCGTGTAGTTATATACTTATATAGTGTATGCTTGTTTGGTAAGTTTGATTACCATAATTTATATGGGAAAACTGAGGATTATCGTTACCCTCGTTTTACGATGGGAAAAGTTACATGTATCAGAAAAATTATTGGAATAAAGACTACAATTTGAAACGAAAGAAAAATTGGAGAATAAAAAAAAAATCCTTCAAAAACAGGTCTAGTTAGTCACTCAAAAGAAAGTGTCATGCAACCAATATCTTTTGGCAGCAGGTTGTGTAAGGGGCAATCAGTTTAAAAAATTGGAAAAAGGGAATGGATAAGTTACCTCTCTCACCTTTTGTTGGGCTGTAATCACTAGAAAGGTCTGAATTTGAAGGAAAAAAAAAAACAAAGATGAATACTGCTGGGCACTAACTAGTGATCGATTTAGCTTAAACTTGCATTCCAAACTGAATCCCACCTCTAAATATCTATTATGAAGGTGGGGTATTTGAGAGAAAAATTTGAAAAAACCTTTTTTTTCTTTTTTTTTTTTTTGTGACATGATAAGGAGTAACTGTTTGATTTTTCAGCCCTCTAGCTCTATTAATGCAACCTGTATAAGTGATACATGCTAACATAGTTCACTTGACCCACTTGAAAACTGAAGAAACCTATATTGACAGTTTTGGTTGACTGTTTCTAAAAACCGAAGGAAAAAATATTCCAGCATAATATATAGGTCATCAAGAATTTTTATTTTCTTCTTCTCATCCTATCTTCTTCATGCGATAAGAGAACTCTTGTGCAGGTGAAATGGATTGCGGATATTCCCAGGTTTCTTCCTTTCATCTCATTGTTTTCTCGTTTCTTCCGATGATTAATCACGAATGTTGTGGCCTCTTGTAAGCCATGATAAGCATAAGTGTTGTCAAGAAACAATGGAAGACCATTCCTCCGCACATCTATGATAATCATTGTCAACTAAGTGTGCCCCGCATAAGATAAGATAAGGGAAGGCAAGTGTGTCCCCCGCTGACCATTATTAGCACAATGAATTGTTATTCTTCTCGTTTGATTTCCATAAACAAATATATATATATTATTACTTATATATGAGTGTAAATTGCGTTATATTGTATTGAAATTCCATTCGAAATAATCTCCTGTAATTACACGGTGAATGTATCACTTGGTCTAGACAATGTAAATAGAATAAACAATTGAAGAAAATGGGGCTGCTGGATTCGAATCTGTGATTGATAGGGTAGCCATTTCAACATAACAATGCTCTTACTATTGAGCTAAACAAGTATAAACATTCAGCAGGATCATATATCCATTTCTTGATAATATACTTTAAAATATATATATATATATATATATATATATATTCATTTATTTATCTATTTATTTATATTTATTTCAGGGTGGGGCTTATCCTGGGTGGGGATCAGAGAAGGATATATTAATATATATATTCACAGCAAGTGAATAAAGATACTATCTTTACATAAGAATATATTGAGTTGGGGGTTACATAAAACAATTATGACACAATTATCTTTGATTGACTATGAAGTTACAACTTTCAAATCCTTTGCCCTTGGTGAGAAGACCTCCCAGTGGACATCTATGGTACACTCAGGAAGACACACATATTCGTGTGTATATATGATAAATGCTGGCAGAAGTTCATATGTTTGGTATATGGAAGCTTCAAAATGAATTTTGCTGCTGTGATAAAGAGATATTGCTGGACACTTATGATTTTTTTTCAAAGTGATAAACAACTGATATTATTCTGAACAAACCTTAATGTTTACAGAATGATTTCACTTTCATTATATAAACTTTTCATTGTAAAAAAAATAGTTGTTTTATATCCCTGTTTTGAATCAATGAATTTTTGATCAAACTGTGTATATATTTATTTTTGTGAAGAATGTTTTAACTACATATTTGTGAATTCTTGTAAAAAAACAACTTTGAACTAGATATTCAAATTGATATTAATTTCATGAATTTTTGATTGTAAAGAAAATAATTGTTCGATGTCTTTTTTTTTTGATTATTTTAAATTCATCAAAATTTCATTTAATGTTCTTATTCATTTATGAAAAAGAAAGTAAAAAAAAAAAATTGCCTATTGAACAATTTCCCTGATTCAGCAAAACATTTTTATTTATATATATATATGTGTGTATATATATATATATATATATATATATATATATATATATATATATTAGAGAGAATGAGAGAGAGATGGTTATTAAGGTCTATTTTATTTCTTTTCTCATTATAGCACAGATAATCTTCAATCTCATTACATTCCAGGATTTATTTATGATCTTCAACCTTTTATTCAACAGATTATATCAGATAAAAATACCAACTTTAGAGCCATAAAACTTCTTTAAAAATAGGACAACTGATCCCAAAAGATAAACAGGAATGAAACAAAACAGGTCTGGTTAGTCCCTCAATAGAACTCCCCCCTCTACACATACACACACACACACACATATCTTTGGACAGCATGCTGTGTTCATGGTGATCAAGTCATAAGTTACTTCCCAGGCATTTTGCTTTGTGATGATCACTATAAAAAGTCAGAATATTTCTTGAAAAACAAAACGAATCAGTGATTGCTGCTGGACACAAATTAAGGGATCAATTTAGCATAAGCTTACATTGCTTACTGAACCCCCCTACTCAAAAAATCTATTTTGGAAGGAATATTTTTAAGAAAAGGAAGAAGAAAACAAAAAGAAATCACTTTTTCTGAAGTAGATTTAATAGAGAATAAATATTGAAAATTTCAGCCCTCTAGCTCCATTGGTGCTACCTATACACCTGATACATAACCAGCCAGCCGGACCAACTTGGAAATTGAAAAAACCATAATCGACAGTTTTGAATAGGAATAACCAAAATTAGTTTCTCATAATAAAACATATTTTTGTGTTCGTAGATATATCTGTTCAGTTCTAAGCTTAGTATACACTTAAAATGAAGGAACCCATCTTGAGCTTAAAAAGACTTGTCCTATGTGTTTGATCTTAATGTTGAATTCCACATCTAGAGTTGTCTGAGCTGAATTGACAAGTCTTAGGTATTAACAAAAATTTATCATTCAAATACACTCAGGCTTATTTCATTCTAATAAATACATTTATACACAAAACTGATTTTTTTTATTTGCTATATATATATATATATATATATATATATACACAATAAATAAGACGCAGTAATTATCTTGCATCGAGATGACAGCCAGGGTGGAGTTTGATTCTGTGAACTGTGTTACGGACAGAGCTAAGTCTTAAATATTAACAAAAATTTATTCAAATACACTCAGGCTTATTTCATTCTAATAAATACATTTATACACAAAACTGATTTTTTTTATTTGCTATATATGTATATATATATATATATATATATATATATACAATAAATGAGACGCTGTAATTATCTTGCATCGAGATGACAGCCAGGGTGGAGTTTGATCCTGTGTGCTGTGTTACGGACAGAGCTAAGTCTTAAATATTTACAAAAACTTATCATTCAGTTACACACACGCTCATTTCATTCTAATCAATACATTTATACAAAAAATATATTTTCATAATTTTTTTTATGAATTCAATACATCTCCAGTCAGGATAGAAGTTGGTGTGGGGTTTGACACTGTAACAGACTGGCTTGTTATTTATTACAAACTGTCATCTAAAACTGTGATATAAACGATCAACACAGGTTTCTTCAGTTTTCGAGTTGGTCAGGCTGGCTATGTAGGTATGTATGACTTGTACAGGGAACATGAATGAATTAAGAGGACTGAAAAGATATACTCTTTTGAGTTTTTTTTGTTTTTGTTTTTTTAAATTTTCCACTTGAAAATGTGTTCAGTGGGGGGTTCTATTTACAATGTAAGTTTAAGTGAATTTGGTCACACAGAGTGCCTCCTACATTTTAACTTCCATTTACTGATTTCAAGGCAGGTTACAACACTAGGGAACCTAGGTTTGAACCTGACTCCCATTTATAAATGATAAGTCTTTGAAAACTCCACCTAGACCTTCACCTTTTCCCAGTGACCCTAATACCCCTCATATCTAGAATTTGTACTTACATTAAGTTTATTCCTAAACCTGGTGGTCCCTTGGGTAACATTGAGGCATCTACTTATGGCATTGAGTAATTCAAGATCTTGATACCAGCTCAGTGTCTCTTGTGGGCTTTTTTCAAGCAAGCATGATTCAGAATAACTGACAGTGAAGTTCTTCCTACTCCAAGAATAAAGTGGCTAATCTTGTCTCTCTCTTCTCCTTTCTTCTTTCTCAGCCTTCATTCCATGGCTTCAATTTCTTCAGTCTTTAGGGCAGTTCTCATTTCATTTCTCTTGCTACAATGGCCTGCCTCCTGCAGAGCCATCTACCCCATATAAAATGATTTATGGTAAGTGTCATTTGGAGTGTGTTCCATCTTTCTTGGACAAGGGAAGCTGAAAGCCTGTATTGAAAGCAACAGAAAAAGAAGGATTAATTTTTCTCCTTTTTAGCTTACTTCATACTTCCTTAGTAAACTTTTAACTGCACTTCCTTCTTGAATGATTAATTCTTACTTTGATTTATTTATCACCAAACTCCAAAACTGGAATTGACTTAGACCTATAGATTGCCAGGAGGCTATTTTATTGATTGAGCAAAATTGGCAAGTCTTAGATATTGACAGAAATTTATTATATGGATATTCTTTTCCTCCCCAATCTTGACATATATATGCATCTACGCACACACCCACACGCATTTATATTATTCATATATATATGTATATATATAAAGAGACATACACACATTTATATTATATATATATATATATATATATAAAGAGGCACACACACACATATTATATTATATATGTATATATGTGAGACATATATATATATATATATATATATATGTATAAGCATTGGTAATATATATTTTTTCTTCAATTGTTTATTCTTCTCAAGCTTCTTGGCCAAGTGATAGATAAACTATATGATGACAGGAGATCATTTCAAATAAGAGTTTCAATTTATCATAACACAATTTATAATCAAATGTAAAAATATATAGACACACACACATATACACGCATAAACATATATATAAACTTATACATTTACAAATGTAGACATGTATAGATATAATGTGTGTTTTGGCAGCAATTCAGTTTTTATTTATTTATCTCTCATTACATATAACAGGCAAAGGGCATCTTAATTTTCAAGTAACTTTTTCCTTGTTTTCGTCTTAGTGAAAGTTTTTACAGGGTTGCTCCACTTATGAAAGTGGAAACCTATGTTTACTTACAAGAATCAATAATAACAATCACTTGATTTTTACTAGTTTTTACCTTATCCCAACTTTCAGTCGCTTATCATGACTATTGAATCAGATCATAATCCAAGGGTAGTGATTAAACTGTGCACTCAGAAAATGAAAAGCAAGCCCATGGTGAGAATCAAACCCCTATTCTCAAGTCAGAGTGGGGTCCAGGATACGCCCGGCTGCTTTGAACTACTCATCCAGAGGGATTTGATAAATAAATAACTTATATATACTTGATGAAGCCATCATGACTGAATGGTTGAAAGCAGCCAGGCATATACCGGACTCATTCTGGCTTCAGGGTGTAGGTTTGATTCTTGCTGTAGGTCTGCTCTTTGTTTTGAGTGTACTGTTTGATCGTTGCTGTGCAATTATGGTCTGATTCAAGTTGTGATAAAAAAGCAACTGAAAGTTAGGATGATGGTGGAAATTAGTCGAAATTGATAGCAATGTTGCAATACTTCAGGTGATGAATTCAGAGAAAAATAACCGTCACTTCCTTCTATCAACATGATTCTATTCTATACCTCTAGCAAATACATTGGTTAGTATCCAACTGAATTTCTGTCCATTAGTCCACGTGATGTCTCAAAAAGTTTTCAATGGATTCCAATAAAATTCAGTAAAAAGATGGTCAATCGTAGCAATATGTCCACACCACATAATATCACCTAACCCTCGATAAATTCCAATGACATTTTTTTTTTTTTTTTTTTTTGCCATGAGCCAAAGAAAAATCGATTGAACTTTCCTGGAATTTTCACTGTTACCTTCCCTACATATCGTCACTATTCATGAACTGATTTTCATTCAGTTTTTAGTGATAATGGCGTTTGTTGAGGTGTGCGAATCGATAACAATTACTTACCTCCACGCAATTCTGGTAATTTTGTTCTTAGTTCGATTGTTTCCTGGACTCATTAATATTTTACATTTGTTTTTATTTGTTCTGACTTTGTGATCAAGAACTGTCCGCCTTGGGGAGTAGTGCTTCGTGCATATTGAACAGTTACATCTTTGCATTATTAATACGTTGTGTTTGGGTTCAATCCTTACTTAGAGCTATGAATAGTAATTGTGTTCTTTTTTATGTACAACTGCCAACAAAGTTGGGAGTGGTATATATATTCCAGATACATGATTTTTGTCTATTTTCATGATCATAATCATCATCAGTCTGTTAGCGTCTGTTGTTGGGCATAGACCTTCTCCAAGATTCGTGGAGCCAATATTTCCTGAATTTATCTAGCTTGTGACGCCATCTTATTTTCCGTTGTCTGCAGCCTTGCACCTGATCTCTGGGGATCCAAGTGATGAGACATGATGTCCAGCTGTTTTCTGAATTTCTTGCAACATGTCCAGCCCATTGCCACTTTTGTTTTGTAACAGATTCTGTAATGTCTCTGACTCCTGTCTTTTCTTTGAAAGACTGTGCTGTCTTTTGGTCTCTATATCACTTCAGCAAAAATAAATCACTTTCATTTAATATCACTGATCTTACGTGATTATTGTCTAAATGAACTAGAGTAGAATTTTACTGAAGTGATCAGCAAATTCGAGGCCTGCATCCCCCACCCAATAGAAATCATTGTTGACTAATTATAGGCATGAACTTTTCTCCCACAAAGAACTAATTAGATTGGACCCTGGTCTGTGCTTTCAAGTGTATATATACGAACACTTTTATCTCTATAGTAGAATTATACTTCTCATTTAGTTCATTTAGACAGAAATGATTTAGATGAAAATATTTTTTTTTGAAGTGATATTGAGGAATCTACCCTAAAACCATGTATTCACTTGTGTCTGTATGTCTGTCCATACAATATCTCCCAAAGTTTTCTGCGAATTTGAATGAACTTTTCTTGGAAACTAGGCCATGGGGTCAAGAAGAATTGATCTAATTTGCAGGCAGATCTGGGTATTTCCTTTCAGGTGAGAGATGTTTTTAAAAAATTTTCACACATTCATGTCTTCACTCATATTAGTCCACACATATCCCCAGAAGTTCTCAATGAATTTCAACATCATTTTAGCGGAGGGAGGGCCATGGGCTAAGGGGGAATCTGTAAAATTTGGTGGTTGGATCCAGGAATTGTGGGCTGATTTTCATTCGGTTTTAGTATCAATAGTGTTGGCCAAGGTATGTGCTTTTGGGGTACTTTTTAGTGAATAAGCCATCTTTTGGCTAAGTCCTCACTTGAATCAATGGATAGCCGTTTATTATCTAAAGCCAATATAAAGTCTGGAGTTGATTTTGTTTTTCTACCATAACAACAATCCTCTCCAAAAAAAGGGCTGTAAACTAGTATGTAAAATTAACATTCCCCTACCAAGATTTGAACTCAAAACCAACCGACTGCCAATTGGCAATCTTATTAATTAATTGAGCTAAGATATTTACCAAAATTTATTATACTGATATGCACAGGCTCACTTCATTCTAATAAATGAATACGTTGATACTAAAAATATATATTATTATTTGTTTCATTTGCTGTGTATACTACAAAAAAGTTGCATCAGTCATTTTTTTTTCATTTGGTCTTGAATTATCTATGCAATCACATCAAGGGGACTGAATGGGGAACCCAGTTTGAAATGTGTATTGTTTCACGTTTTATCTGATGAGAAGTGCAAGATATAGGTTTGGCCTGATCCCAAATTGGCCCAAGTCCATATTTGTTGGTGACACAAACATTACACTGTTATCCCCTGCCATTTGTAGGGTTTTGGGGGAGCCAGGAGGGTGCAAATGCGCTAAATCCCCTGAAGATCTTTTGCTGCCCTCCCATAAGCCATTTCAGTCCCCCATAGATCTTCTGACAAGCAAACATTTAACCATTCCCAAATTGTCAGTGAACAAATGAATAAATGAATATGATAAAACATGCGGCAAATTACAATACATCATTGATGAACAAATAACGAATTTCCTCGAACAAAAGTGGAAACATTTTTATTTTAATTATCTTGCTTAACTGGTTCACGAGTGTTAACTAGTTTTCGCCCATGATTATATCCAGCTTCAAATAATCAACCCAAATTATTTTCTACAATCTTTCTTCTTATTAATAACACAAAGATTAATACAATGGAGTCGATACATCACAATAGTCTCTCAATAGAAACCAGGTGACCAACAAATAAATTACTTCTCCCACCTTTTGTTGGGCACTGATCACCGAAATCATGAATTCTCAAAAGATAAGCATGATCAGTTGCAGATACAAAATATGGATAAATTTAGTATAAATTCACGTTGCAAATTACCGCCCCCCCCATGTTGGGGAAGGGGAAATATATTCAAAAATCGAAACATTTTTTCCAGTAATAATAAGGAGTGAATGTTTCAATTTTCTGCCCTTTGCTCCATGGTGCAGCGTAGAAGTGTGATACATACATAGTCAGCCTTCCAGACCAACTTGAAAACTGAAGAAACCTGTGTTCTTGTTGACATTTTTTTACAGTATGTAACATATAAACAAGCAGGTGGTTCTCACATTCTGCCCCTTGTGATCTAAGGATTCTTCAATACCTCCCCCATTTAGAATTGTCTCCTGGGCTAAAATTCCAACGCATATATATATATATATATATACATACATATATATATATATATATATATATATATATATATATGTATGTGTGTGTGTGTATATATATAGGCATAGATAATGTAGGGTTTCAATATTCTGACAAGTATATGTTTGTTTTAATATTTTCCATTTTACAGTGGCTTTGAGGTTGCTATCGGTTAGTCTCCAATGGCGACAGTGATGTACTGTTTCTGTATTTTTCATTTGTAAATGAAGATATATGTTTGGCTAATCTTGGTTTTATGGGTGTTTTAGATATTCCTACATAATATTTCACTTGTGAGGGTTTCTCTTGGGTTGATTGAAAACACCCCGTAAACTAAGATTAACTAACCATCTATCATTTACAAACAGAAAAAATTTTTAAAAAGTTTGTCACTGTCGACATGTGTATATATACATTTTCTATGTGTGAGTATATATGCACATATATATACTTGTGTGTGTGTGTGTATAAATATATATGTACTTGTGTGTGTGAACTTATATATGCCGGTGTAAATATGTATGTATATGCATATGTGTGTGTGTGTGTATATATATATATATATATATATACTTGCATGTGTGTATATATATTTGTATGTGTGTATGTCTATATATGTATATATATATATATATATGTTTGTGAATATATAAACTTATGTGCATGTGTGAGTATATATATACTTGTGCGTGCGTGAGTATATATATACTTGTGCGTGCGTGAGTATATATATATTTATGTGTGTGTGTATATATATATATACATACATGTATGTATGTATATATATATATATATCTCATATATGTATATTCTAGTGTGTGTGTGTGTATATATATATATATATATATATATGTATATACACACACACACACACACACTCACACTTGGGTATGTGCATGTCTGTGACATGAGTATAGATGTACATTTATACGATCAGAGAATGTATATTTCTGTCGAACATATCTATATCAATAGAACTTAGAAATACATTCAGAGATATTACCAGTGGGCATAAAATTGTGCTTGATTTAACAAGACAATTACGTAAAAGTCAACATACATAAAATGGCTTCCATTTAATATGCATATCTATATGTATGATGAACATGAAATGATCCAAACTCTCCTACTTTTCTTTTTGCTAATATTAGTATTTAAGGGACTGTTTATTTCAGTCAAACTGCATTGAAATTTTTTCCTCACATTTTTCTTTATAAACTCAATTTTATCAAAATTCGTTTACCTCAAATTCATTCTCGCCTATCAATATCGCCTCGGAATTTTTTCCTGTCAAAAACTGAACACGAGAAATATTTCTATAGAAAACAGTTTTGATTAGCATTTCAACAGTTATTCAACAATCATTTCCTGTATATTTGCTCAGTTTAATATTTCACATGCTTTGATATTGTTAACAAAAAGCTTCAGAAATCTCGTGAGATTTTACTCGAAAGAGATATTTTTGCCATATGAAAATGCATACAAGTTTCTCAGTACAGCGTTAGTGTAAACAAGATTTGCCAAAATTATCCCGATTTTTGGCAAGATCTGAATGATTATTTTCCTATTTGGAAAATGGAAATCTGTTAGAATGGCTAGAAATCGCCTCACTCAAATGAGTAAGTCAAAGGATTCAGTACAACCAAAAGAGGGGCTCCCAGTCCAGTTCAGCTGTACCACAGTTAAATCTCACTTTTTATCTTTTAAATTCTACTGAGGAAAGTGTACTCCATTTCCTTCTTTCTTTCATTTCTTTAAGAAGTGTACGCCATTTTTTTCTTTCCCTCTCTGCTGTGAGTGTACTCCATTTCTTTCTGTCTTTCTCTTCTTTAAAAAGTGTACTCCTTTTCTTTCTTTCTTTCTCTTCTTTGAGAGTGATTTGTTTCTTTCTGTCTTTCTTTTCTTTGAGAAGTATACTCCATTTCTTTCTCCTTCTCCACTTTGAGAAGTGTACTCCTTTTCTTTCTTTCTCTCTATACTTTGAGAAGTGTACTCCTTTTCTTTCTTTCTCTCTCTACTTTGAGAAGTGTACTCCTTTTCTTTCTTTCTCTCTATACTTTGAAAAGTGTACTCCTTTTCTTTCTTTCTCTCTCTACTTTGAGAAGTGTACTCCTTTTCTTTCTCTTTCTCCACTTTGAGAAGTATACTCCATTTCTTTCTCTCTCTCTATACTTTGAGAAGTGTACTCCTTTTCTTTCTTTCCTCTATACTTTGAGAAGTGTACTCCTTTTCTTTCTTTCCTCTATACTTTGAAAAGTGTACTCCTTTTCTTTCCTTCCTCTATACTTTGAAAAGTGTACTCTTTTTCTTTCTTTCTCTCTCCACTGGAAGGAGTGTACTCCATTTCTCTCTTTCTTTCTCTACTGTAAGTGTACTCCATTTCTTATTTCTTTCTCTTTCTCTCAAAAACAAAAGAGATTACGAGAGCCTTTGATAGTAATTTGTCCCTAACTCAGTATAAATTGAATGCAAAAAGTAACTTTAAAACTTATCCAAAACAGCTTTAGTGTCTCTTCCTCCCATTCAGAGATGGACGTGAATTAAGGCAATATCTTGCCAAAGAAAGAGAATCAGGTGAGAGGTCTACAATAAGGATGGAACTTCATTGAATCAAAATCAAGGAATAGAATGGTACTAAAACAGGTAAAAACACAAAATGATTGACAGTTCATTCGGATTAAGAATTTGCATTGTAGTATCTACGAAATACAACAAAAGTCATCACAAGCTCTTTCCACGATGGCTTCGTATTTGAGCAAAAATAACTCGGTTCAGATAAGTGCCGCTTTCAACTTCCACTTTTTATCTGATTTTGAATTCTACTGAATGAAGTGGACTCCATTCCTTTCTCTCTCTCTCAACAAAGACAAATGGCTAGATATTGACTCATTCAAATGATGGAGTCGAGATATTGCCGTGATATTTGGAGATGATATCTGATCATCAGATGACTAAATCTAGTGAATTAGATCAAAGTACAATTAGGGACCGTAAACCAAAACTGCTGACAGAGATTTTCTTTTAGTTTTCAAGTTGGTTTGGCTGACTATGTGTATCTTGTATACAGGTTGCACCAATAAAGCTAGAAGGCTGAAAATTTGAACATTTACTCACATATTTTATCTTGAAGAAACGCTATTTGAAAATTCATCCTTCCAATACGTTTTCTGCAAGGGGTTCAATTTGCTATGTAAGTTTATGCTAAATTGATCCATTGATGCCATGTTGGGGATAACAATTGAAAAATTAGAGGCAACGGACTATCAATGAAAAAGTTATTTCTCCCACCTTTTGTTGAGCAGTGAGCACTAAAAAAGTCTGAATTTTTAGTCGATCTTAATGGCTATGTGTACATGTATCGTGCAATAGAGCCAGAAGGCTGAAAATAAACCATGTACTCATTATCCTGTCAAGGAGAAACTTTTTTTCCCAAAATCTTCACCTGAATACTTTTTAAGAGGGGTGTCAGTTTGTAATGTAAGTTCATGCTAAATTGATCCCTTGGTTTGTTTTTTTAGTTTTCCAATATTTTATGATTGATTATCCCCAACTCAGCATGCTGCCAAAAGATTTTGGTTGCATGACAGTTTCTATTAAGAGATTGACCAGATCTGTTTTTATGATTAGATTTGTTCTGGAATTCAAATATGTAATAATTTTGTTTGATAAGTTGGCTTTAAATAAATGGATATATATATACATATATATATATATATATATATATATATATATATGTAATGTGCTATTAAGAAATGGATATATGATCAGGTAGAATAATAATGAATTGCGTCATATTAAATTGAAACTCTTCAATATGATATAACACAATTTATAATCATTCTGTGGGATCATGTATCCATTAAGATAATTATCGTGTTGAAAGAAACAAATAGAGCAGATATGGACTGTAATTGAACAAAAAATTAGAATTCTGACTGAAAGCGGTTATTAGGGGCCTTTGTATTATCCACAACTTCTATCTCAATGGTAAGAGCAACGCTATGTTGAAGCAGCTATCCCATTGGTCGTTGGTTTGATTCCTGCTGCAGCCCCATTTTTTTTGATTATTTATTCCATTTACATTGTCTAGGCCAAGTGATTCATTCACTGTAATATCAGGAGAAAATTTCAATAAAAGTTTCTGTAAAATATAACAATTTATAATATATATATATTACAATTAGAGAGAGAAAACAACAAATTTAGCCATTGTTAAAGACAGTTTTAGCCGTAAATACCAAACAATACTTGGCAAGGCTGATGTTAGCTGATTTGAAATACTTGAATCCTTTCCAATACTATGTATTGAAGTATTTTTTTTAAAGGTTCACCAGATATTGCATTGAAGCTCTCTCTTGAGCCATTTCCCTACCTTACTAGTAAGGTTCAGTTTTTTTCTATCTTCTGCTTCAAGTTCTGAACTACCATATAAATCAAATCTATTGAAAGAAACTGCGTTCAGAGTCGGAGATCCAAAAGTATTAGAAAATATATTGATCAGAAAGGAACACAGCTGAATTCTTGATGAAATTGTCCTTTGAGCTGCGTTACAAAAAAAAAAATAATGTCGGATAGTCACTCTTTCCGTATGATGTATGAATAAATAAGAATGCTCGCCCAAATTGACAATTCAAAATCCAGAATAAGAAATATGATTTTCAGATAGGTAAGAGTGATTATCGATAAAAGAATCTGTTGAATAAAATGAAATAAAGGAGATATGGAAGAAAACAAGAAGAGAAATAAAGAATATTGAAATTAGGGAAATGAGAGATAAAAGAGAAAGAAAGGGATGGAATAAAAATGTTTCAACCTCTCCGTCAATAATTTAACAACCTTAGCATCTACGTATTGAGAAGTGTGAAAAAATTCCCATCGAAGAATGAATATAGTGAGGATAAAATTTACTCACGTCATCACTGCCGTTTACCCTGGAAAATATCCAAAATGGAGTCGAAAAACAAAATATTTGGTTTCTAGGGAATCTGGATGATATCCCACTGGAAAACATCTGAAAGAGAATAAAAAAATGAAAAAATGTCTAGAAAGATTTAGATTCTGGAGAATCTAGATGTTGTTGAAAAAATGTCAAAATAAGGGCCCCTACAAAAGTCAAAAGTGTTTTTTTTCTAAAAATGAAAAAATATTTTTTAAAATAGGTCTATTGAACTATTGATGTGAATTTTTGAGTCCAGAACACTCGAACAAATAAACATACGCTTTTATAGAAAAAGATAGAACCCTTTTGCCATCTTTGATGGCTACGGTTGTTCAATGACAGCTTAATAAAAGTGAGAGAGAAGAGTAAAAGGAGGAAGCTCGGCCACTTCAGGGTCAAACTCCATTCCAACTGAAGATGACTACAGCAACTTTTGTATTGTATATATATATGATAAATGAAAAATTATGGTGTATATATATATATATATATATATATATATATATATATATATATATATATATATATGTGTGTATGTATATATATAGATAGATAGATATAGATATGTATGATTGATAATTGTGTCATCCACAAACAGCTGTTTTGTTGTATTACAACTCTTCAGGGTGGCTTTAGACAACTGCTAGGTAGGGTCAAAACCTTTCACTCCAGACCCAGAGGCCAATGCTCTACCCATGCATTACATAGAATTTGACAGTCAGTAGGACTGAATTAAGTGATAAATTTTTTTATGCATAATTCCCCATCTACAATATTGCTCCATTCTAGAGTTGGAAAAGCATGTATTTAATATACATATATATATACACACATATATATATATATATATATATATGTATATATATGTATATGTATATATGTACATATATAGTACCAATCTATTTATCTTTTAGTCTTTTAGAATGAAGTTAGTCCATGCTTATGTATGTATCATGATTTTTCATTACTTTCCAAGACTCGTCAATTTTGCTCAATCAGTAAAACAGCATCTTGGCAATCAGTAGTTCCTGAGTTCAAATCACTAAAGAGGAATGTGGATTTTATATATCTGTTAACACCCCTCATTTTGGTGAGGATTGTTGTTCTTGTAGTAGTTGGAAAAATGAAGTGTAGTCTTGGGGTTGACAATAGCAAGCGAGGAGAACTGAGAAGAAGAGCTGTGGAAGGTTAGTATGACAGGCCTGGTTAGTCACTCAATAGAAACTGCCATGTGACAAATATCTTTTGGCAGCATGCTGTGGGGGGTGAAAGAGCGATCAATAAAAAAGATGATTTCTCTGGCCTTTTGTTGGGCAGTGATTGCTAGAAGTCAGAATTTTCAAAAAACGAGTATGAGTGTTGCCAGATACAAGCCAAGAGTTTGATTTAGGATAAACTCATTTTGCAAATTGAACTACCCTGTAAAAACATTGTGTAGGGGGTTAAAGTAATGTTCTTTTTAGACATAATAAGGAGAAAATATCTAGAATAATCTTTTAACCCCTCGAAAATGGTTATTTTATGAAATCAAAAGTTTTCCTTATTTTAAAGTATTAAAACCTTGATGTGTGAATTTGTCTCATTAGGTATTTATCCAAGGACGATGGAAATGACGGAAAAAGAACATGTTATCAGCAGATTATTTTCCTTATACATCTTTTCTATTTAGTTATATAATGAAAATTCATTTCTACATGGGTTCCATACTAGGATGATGATATTGGCTATGGCTGTAAAATGCCAGGAAAATTTTATTTACTTCATTTTTCATAACAAATACGTCCCAGTAGACGTAGACATATATATCCCTGCAGTCTTAGAAACATCTGGATATGAGTGTCCCAGGAGTCTCGAAAGGGTTAATGATTCATTTAAAATTTCAAGTGAATAACAACTCTACGTGTCTGGGTTTCCAAAGTGACTACAACGTTTGTCCAGCAGGCATTCTGGGTGTTAAAAGACTCCCCTCCCCAAGTTTTCGCAACCTTGATAAGTGCTTGAATTAGATTTTCAACGTTTTTTCTGAAAGGCACGGATCTCTCTTACCTATTTACTTATTTAAATCTGTTTTGTTTTGTTTTTTTTGCAAGAATTGCAAATTCAGAGCTCTACAGTCGGGAACCTCCCTTAATCAGTGTTGCATGTGCTCGACAGATGTTCTCTAATCTGACGCCAAAATGGTAATTATTAAGAAGACTCAAGTGCAAATTAGAAAACCATCAACCGAAACTGTCAACATGGTTTTCTTCAGTTTTGAAGCGGGTCTGGCTATGTATGTATGTATGTATGTATGTATGTATGTATGCATGCATTTGATGTGCACCAATGGAGCTTCAGGGCTGGAAATTTCAATGTTTACTCATTTTATCTACAAGAAATGATTCTTGTTTTTCTTCAAAAATCTCCTGACACAATTTTTTTTATGGTTGGGGGGCAATTTGCAATTTAAGTTTATGCTACATCAGTCCCTTAGTATTCATGATAGTCATTTTTTTTTTTTAAATTCAGACTTTTTTAGTGATCCCTGCTCAACAAGAGATGAGAGAAGTGACTCATTGATGGATCATCCTTTCCCCTCCTCTCTAATTGATCACCCCTAACATGGTATGCTACAAAAAGACATTGGTTATGTAATGGTTTTTATTTAGAGACTATCCAGACCTGTTGTACTTATTTATGTACAATGTGATCTTGTGAATAATTAAACTATTTTTATGTGCCGAAATTTAATTTCAAATCCAGGAGCATTAAGCTGGAAATGAACGATGGGCAATCCTTGCGAATCGGGCACTAAAATTGGTTGAGCAAATATCCCCAAAAGCACCCGTCCTGAAAGTTACTAAATACTCATTTTTCATTTCCAGCTAGATTATAGCTAATTATGGCAAGAAACGTAATGTATGCTTGAAAAATCATGTGAAGGCTCCTAAAATGATCGAATGTTTGAATTTTATCATAATGAATATATCATTTAAAATTATATTTTAATGAATTTATTATCTAAAATAATTTAGTCTGTGTAATTAATCTTTGGTTTAGCAGCAATTATTTGAGACGATGGTATCTTTTCATGCCTCCGATCGATCGGAAGAAACAAATGGATATCACGCAGTGTCTCAAATAATTATTGCAACGCCATTGAAGGCTGGAAACAGCCTCCCTTTGGTTTTTCAAGATATCACATTTGAGAGTGAGACATATCAAGAAGAGTGTCTAGAGAGTTTAACAGTCAAAAATGGCTACTTAGCACTGCTGGGGTACAGGTTGGTCGAAAGGGGTACTGTTGAAAGACCCCTAAAACTCCCTTATGACTCAGATTCATGACCTCACTGACCAACTGTGTGGTTTATTTTATGGAATGAATTGATGTTTTTTTGCTTCTCTTTTATTTCAATATACCCACCTAAGTACTACTAAGTAATGAATGGTGCCGAATATCTTTGTTACCGAAACCAATTGACATTTTTAGCTATACAGTCAGCAAGAAATGAAAACTTCAAAGCCATTTTTAGCCACAAAAGGTGGTAACTTTTTACACTCATCATTTTAGTGCCTGATTTGTCAGCATTACCAAATCTTTTTTATGATTTTTATTTTTGGCGGGGACACTGGGGGTCAAAATTGATATCAATTCGTTGAAGCCTCTGAGAGGGGGTGCAGCTGGTGCATTGCACCAGGGCCTGAACAGCCGAGGGTTTTCTTGGGTAGAGGTGTACATCAAAACTCTGAAGTTGATACGATATATCAATCAATATGATGTGTTGAATCCATAACTTACTGGCAAGCAAATATAGCTTGGCATTCTAAAAGGGTTATAACAGATGGAAACAGAATGGCTAAAGGATGAGGATGCTTTTGCAGTGTGTGTGTTGGGACACCTAAAAGATTGTTGACCCACCTAATACAATTCCTTTTGGAGGCCCTGCAAATGGTTGATTTATATAATTCTGAAGTGAACTCATTGTTTCGGCCAAATCCTTTCACATCTTTTTTCCAGTGTACTTAGATATGTTCTATGAATCATTTTAACCATTCCAAGTGTATGCCTGACTATTTAACACATTCATTGCAGTTTTTTTTGTCACCACAATTTGGCAACATTTCCCATGCTAGATCTTCACACTAGAAAAGAACTAGCACATCTATGGTCTGACATTAGAACTTACTATGCTAATCCTTGTTCATTCAGATGTAAAATATAGCAGCTGAACACAGCATACAAAAGCTTCAAAAAGTATAATTATGCCACATATTGATCAGATATCAAACAGAAAATAAAAGCCATTAATTTCTTTCTTACCTTTACTTTATTGTAATCCTTTGTTTTTAGGCGATCCATTCTACAGCCTTCTTCAGATGTGTAAAGATGTACCCTTTGATTTTCTGAATTGTTATCATTCAAATAGTTATTTGAACATTTGAACCCATTCATCATACTGTTTTTGCTGTTACCACTAAATTTCAGCAGATTCTTTCTGCAGCCTTCTCCAGTTATACAACCATTCAATCTTTAACTAGAGTCATGATCATTCCAATGCTCAATTCATTTAGCAGAGAGGGAATTGACATCATTCCTGAATATAAATACGGATTCCCCTATGTTACATGGGTGGCTGAGAATGGTATCATCTGTTTGGCTCGTGTTGCTGGGAATGAGCCATGCTGGTCTGTTTATTTGCCACCTCTCTTTCCTTATAGATCATACACTGGCTGAAGGCTGTAGAATGCAATGGCTAAAATGTTGTGCTAACAGCAATAATCACACAATGAGTTCAATAGACCAAACAACTCTTGGGTAATCATTTGTAAATCATCACCACCCACTAAAGACCGGTTTAATCATTGTTGTTTGGGTTATCTGTCTGACATTTGGTTTAGGTTGTGTATGTTCTAACATTCGTACATATCTATCTGGACTTGGCCCAACACTTGCAGTACTTAGTAGAAACTTGATATTCTGCATCCACCCTCAATGAGTAGAGAAAACATTTTTTTTTTTTGTTTTTTAAAAATTCTCTCCCTAAATAGGTTTTTCTTAGGGTGTTCAATTTACAATGAAATTTTATGCTGAATTGGTCAATCTGGTTGTGTCCATGTTTTGGAGGGGTTTTTTTTTTTCTTTTTTTTTTTAATCTTAAATTTATGATTGTAACCATTCTGGTAGAATTTTCATCATAGTAATTCTTTAATTTTACCACTACGACTGCTTCGTTTATGAGGTAAAAAGCAGCATTTATGGGTGTTGGGGATTCATAATTTCCCTAGAGATGCTAGCTTATTAAATTTTGAATAAATATCTTGTTTTTATATTTTTTTTATTTTATTTGAAATTTTATTAAATTTTAACAAAGCACTCCGTTGGCCATGGCTAAATACAGGCAAAGAATCCATCAAAATGTTGTCCTTTAGATTTATTTATAATCATTGCTAATGCAAGAGTAACTTGGAAATTGTTGCCTGTGCATTTGTTTACCAGACTGTTCCAAAATCAAGCCGAGAATTCATAGCTGGAGTTAATCCAAAGTCATGGCCTAGTTTTAAATGCTAAATTTCATGACAAGCATATGATAGAATCTCTTGAATACAGTCTATATGAGACCATGTTGCCCTGCAGTATATCTTGCGAGGATCATGTAAATATTCACCTCTACAATAGTATTATCCCCGATGCGGGAATATTTGTATTGGTGTCAACAGCAGGCTATGTATCAGCAACAGATGTGGAATCGGCCATAAAAGATGAATCTTTGGCATTTGCAGGAATATGAAGCAAGATATTCATGTCATGGTTACGCCACATGCAAGAAAAAAAAAACGGAAAAAAACGAGGGGGGGGGGTATGGAGAAATGAAGAGCAGATCAAATCGTAATGAGATCATGAAGAGGGGGAAGAATGGAGAGAGGGTGGGGAGGAATGAGATTGAGAGAGAGGGAGTGAAAGGGAGATAGACAGAGAGTGGTGGAGGGATAGAGGGTGAGAGTTTCCAAGAACTACTCGAAGAGAGAGAGAGAGTGGGCTGAGTGAAAGGGAGAGGTAGAAAATAAGAGTGAGGGTGAGAGGAAAGATTGAGAGAGAGGGAGTGAAATGGGAGATAGACAGAGCGGGATGAAGGGATAGAGGGTGAGAGTTACCGAGAACTACTCGGAGAGAGAGAGAGTGGGCTGAGTGAAAGGAAGAGGTAGAAAATAAGAGTGAGGGTGAGGGGAAGATAGAGAGGGAGAGAGGTTGTGAGTGAAAGGATGATTGAAGGATAGAGAGTGGACATGAGTCACCAATACCAGGAACAATTGGGAGAGGGAAAGAGAGTCGAGTGAAAGGGAGAGGTTGAAGATGAGAGAGAGAGGGTGATGGAAAAAGAGATGGAGTGAAGGAGAGATAAAGGGTGAAAGTGAGTGTTACTAAAAACTACTCAGGGAGGGCCAAGGGAGAGGTAGAAAATGAGAGGGAGGATGGAAAGAAAGGGAGAGAGAGAGTGGAAAGAATATAGAGAGGGTGATGGAGCTATAGAGCATGGAAGTGAGAGTTATCAAGAACTTCTCAGAGAGGAGAAGAGGAGCGAGTGAAAAGGAGAGGCAGAAAATGAGAGAGAGGGTGTGAAAGAGAGATAGAGAGACGGTGATGAAGAGAGAATTACCAAGAACTACTCAGTGAAAGAGAGAAAGAGAGACAGAGAGAGAGAGAAATAAGAGATAAAGTGAAAGGGGGAGAGTTACCAAGAACTAAGAAGAAAGTGGTTTGAGTGAAAAGGAGAGATATAGTAGAATAAGAGAGGGGAAGAGAGGTTGACTAAGAACTTACGAGGGAGAAAAAAAAGGCAGTGTGTGAGAGAGGGAGGTGCGTAGTGGAGGATCAAGAACAAAAAAACTGATTTGATGATAAGAATTCGTTTCGACCTAAACTGCTTATGTTCACTCTGCAATTATGCCCTTGGGAAATGCATTAATCCAGAGCCATTATTTTGTGAACCTGCCGTCCGTCTCGCCATCTCATATTCTGCCAGCCTAGATTGTGTATGTGATCTCTGGGAATCTAGGTAGTGAGTCGTGATTCCCATCGGTTGTCTGCCATTCTTGCAACATGGCCAGCCCATTGCCATTTGAGTTTCCTAATGATGTCTTGGACTCCTGTTCTTTCCGTAATATACCGTGATGTCTCGTGGAACTTATGCCTAAAAGATTGGAACACTGCAATCATAATGCTGTTAGATAAAAAAAAGGAAACCCGAAAGACCCCAACAACTAGAGACCAATAAGTCTACTCAGCTGCATCTACAAACTTCACACCGAAGTTATCACCAACCGGATCACAGAAATGCAAAATGAGAACTAGCCTTGGGAGCAAGCTGGCTTCAGAAAAAAAATACAAGCTACTGGTGGATATAAATCATCATAATTTGTCCACTGCCAAACGAGGACAACTCTTCCCATGTTGACCATGCTTTCACTTGGGCAACTATCAGATAATCATTTGCACCATCTCTAATCCGGCTGTTCTCCATTTCTCTTTTTTCTTTTCCTCTGGTCACTGAATCACGTCTATGCTATGTTTAGAATTATTCTTTGCAATACTCTTTCAATTCTTCTCGAGTGATTTTGATACTTTCCATAT
>OY735236.1:32318856-32368856 GCA_963457665.1 Thysanoteuthis rhombus | reverse complement strand
TTTTTAGTAATTTGCAAGATTACAAAGGAGAAACATTTTTTCTTTTTTTTAACGATCTTTCATTACATTGCTCAGTGTTTACCAACGTAAATAGTACCATTAATACATCACAAATAAAATGTTGACATGTACTGGGTAATCTTCCTTATAAATTTTCTTTGTGATATGTATTCAAAATTTACAAAGATATTTACCAGATGAACGTCAACGTTTCATTCCTTGTTTGCTATGATGAATATTGAGCACCGTGATTAGATATCATCAACTACGGAGATCAGTCTCTTTCTCGTATTCTTAGAAATTACTAAAAGCATTATGAACTTGTATGTATACGCATAAAGAAGGCAAAACAACCTGGAACTATCATACTTTTATTTCAATGTCTTAGAAAAGATAACTGTTGTACACGACATCTTTCAGATGGACACATACCGAGTGCTCGTTGGAAATGAGCTGCTATCGGTTCCACTACCATTGCTAAAAAAAAAAAAATGATTCGAGATGGAGAATTGTTTTCAGCTAGTACTTACGCATGTACATAGGTACAAAAATGCGCTCACACTAGAAGAAAGTATCAAAGACCATTATTTTTCTGTTGTAGATTCAATCCACATTGAAGGACTCTCGCTTGTTAGAACAAATATATATATATATATATATATTTGATACTTTCTTCTAGTGTAAGCGCATTTTTGTACCTATATACATACATACATACATATATATATATATATATATATATTTATATATATATATATATAAATATATATATTACTATACTATATACTTACTATATAAGTAAAACCATATATATTTATATATATATTTATATATATATATATATATATTATTGTGTCATCCACAGACAGCTGTTTCGATGTATTACATCTCTTCAGTGTGGCTATAGACTTTTAACCCATCCAGTACCGTGAGGCAGAATTGAAACCCTCACATCGGACCCGGAGGTCGATATCCTACTTCTCAACTACGGAACTAGGTGGTCAGTAAGGCTAAATTTGAGCGATATATTAATTTACGCAGAAACTCCTCATCCACCAGAGTGCTCTATTCCTATGGAGGAGCATTGCATAAGCTTAGAATGGATGAGTTATCTCACTTATATAGTGCTCAACCCTGAATAGAGGAGCATTAATTATTGTGTCATCTACACACGCATATATATATATATATATATATATATATATATATATATATATACAAAATGTGTGTACATGCATGTATGTGTACAATGTTATATATCCATCTCAAATCGTCACGTCTATGCTCCTATGCATGTATGAGTGCGTGTATGTAAATATATAGATACAAGCACACTCGTAAATGTTATGTTCGTCCACACACGCTCACTTACATACACTCCTGACATGGTAAATATATGTAGCACACTTCCAAATGCTGATTGTATTCATTTACTTCATATGTTTTAATTTAAAACAATTCTTCACTTAAGCGATGTGATTTCCCATGGTATCTAAAAATGACCGATGACGAAAAAAGCTCTTGGAGAAATACAGAAAACTTGGGACAGTTCCTTCCTTCATTCTTTTAATAAAACTCCCGCGAAAATTGACTGAATCGCGAACAAGATGAATTGATAAAGAAAATTGAGCCGACAAAAACTATCCGTCATGGTTGATGAAACTTGCTTGAAAGAAAAATTGATGTCAGAATATACAAAAGGATATATATATATATATATATATATATATATATATATATATATATATATATATATATATATATATATATATACTTACGCTTAGAGGAGAGGGCTTTTCTTTTTGGGACATCTTCCTTGGTGGTGTAAAAACAAATTAGATCCATTTTCTCAGTGTTTTTGTTCTCACCACTTTTACCCAACTCTAATTCAAATTCTTAGATATTTTTGTTGAAAAGAGGACATACCCACCTCCTATTTCACTCTTTTTTTCTAAGATGTTTTTCTTTTTCCTGCTTTCACCCATATTCTTCTGGCATTAATAAAATCATTATATTTTTATTCTCGCTATTATTAATATTAATTACTGCTGTTATCTGAAACACACAGTCTTGAACCTCTTCTACGACATTATTTCAACACACTCTTTATTATTTGACTTTTTTAACCTTTTTGAGTTTTCTTATTTTCGTCAATGAATTTTGTAGTTTCTTTTTTACTTCATCAGATTTTTTCAATTTTCTTTCCCATTTTTTTTTTTTTTTGTTACTATTGCGCTTTTTTCAACTTTCTTTGTCCCTTTCATTTTCTCCCAAGAATGTTCATATAGCTTTAGCTAGTTTGGTACAGCTTCTCATTTCCGGAGCACTCAGGGGTGGTTGGGCTCTATGTAGTACTTATAGTTCAGTGGTCTGATTCGCTAACCGTTGCTCCACGGCGAGACACTCTGTTACCTACTTGTTCAATTCTTTCTTCTTATTGTCCCTTTCTTTTTCCGTTTTCATTCATTCTTTTCCAATCTCTTTCTTTTTTCTTCTTCTATATTTCTTTTTATCAGTCTCTGTACTTTTGGTACTGTCTTTAAGATTTCTTTTAACCTTGTTTGTTCTTGGTTTCCTTCACGTGTTTATAATCTTTCTTCTTTATTAATATTTTCTGTCATTCTTCCTCATTCATTCTTTCATTCTCTCTTTATTAATTCCCCCTCTCTTTCAATCATTCTCTTTCTTTCTCTTTCAATCATTCTCTTTCTTTCTCTTTCAATCGTTCTCTTTTTTTCTCTTTCAATCGTTCTCTTTCTTTCTCTTTCAATCGTTCTCTTTCATTCATTCCCTCTTCCTTTGATTCATTCTCTTTCGTTCTCTTTCATTTGTTCCCTTTCTTTCTCTCCCATTCGTTCTCTTTCTCTTTCACTCTCTTTCTTTTTCATTTGTTCTCTTTCATTCCCTCCTATTCATTCTCTTTCATTTATTCTCTGCTCCTTCCCTCTCTTTCATTCTCTCTCTTTCCTTCCCTCTCTCTTTCCCTATCATCCTTGTATCTTAATTCGTTTGTTGCCTTTTAATTTTCTTCCATTTTCTTCTCAAAGAATAAGAAGAGAAAATAATGATGAAAATAAAAATGGCTGATGCAGACAACCACATTTGCCAGTGTTGCCATAACGGTGATATTTTCGCGAGTCCCGCATCATAACATTCACTTAAAATTTACTTTTTCCTTCATCTTTATTCTCTTTCCTTTTTTCTTTCTTTTTTTTTTTTTCTTCATGGTTGCTTTTTTCTCATTTTTCATTCTTTATTCTTTATTTTTCAACTTCAGTCCAAACAGACCATAAGAAATTTTCTATTGAATTGTAAACAGACTTATAAGTAAAACCATATGTGCAAGGGACTGGGAGGGAGCAGAATAAAAAGAAAAAAAGTGAAAAAAAAAAAAATTGGAAGGAGGGTTACCAGTTGAAGGAAGAGTGGATAGGGCAGATGTGAAGATAGATAAATAGATGGATGTGTAAGTAAAATATAATTTGCTGTTAAAGTGACTGAGAAATGCTGAGCAAGATAAGTTAAAAGTGCTAGGTAAACAGGCCTTTATATGGCAACATTTACTCACTTATGTATATGAGTGAGTGTATATAATATATATATATATATATATATATATATATATATATATTAATAGCTGCACATGATAAGTGCCCAACGAGGCATTCATAATAAGTTAAGAAAATCGGATTTAAGTTGGACGAACGTTTACTAGAAATATTTTCGTTATTTTTAGCGCTACAAGGTCCATTTTTTAAAGATTGAAGCTTGTATACTCGGCATTACGATTCTATGTAATATTTTACAAGTATAAGCACACTCAGACCCCATGTGCAATTATTCAATTATAATAATAAGAATAACACACACACACACACACACACACATACAAACACTCATATATATATATATATATATATATATATATATATATATATATATATATATATATATATATATATATATTATATATATATATATATATATATATATACATATATATATATATACATATATATATATATATATATACATATATATATATATATATACATATATATATATATATATATATTTATATATATATATATATATATATATATACATATATATATATATACATATATATATATATATATATACATATATATATATATATATACATATATATATATATATATATAATATATATATATATATATATATACATATATATATATATATATATACATATATATATATATATATATATATATATATATATATACATATATATATATATATATATACATATATATATATATATATATATATATACATATATATATATATATATATATACATATATATATATATATATATACATATATATATATATATATATATACATATATATATATATATATACATATATATATATATATATATACATATATATATATATATATATATATATACATATATATATATATATATATACATATATATATATATATATATATATACATATATATATATATATATATACATATATATATATATATATATATATATACATATATATATATATATATATACATATATATATATATATATATATATACATATATATATATATATATATACATATATATATATATATATACATATATATATATATATACATATATATATATATATATATACATATATATATATATATATACATATATATATATATATACATATATATATATATATATATACATATATATATATATATATATATATATACATATATATATATATATATATATACATATATATATATATATATATATATATACATATATATATATATATATATATATACATATATATATATATATATATATATATACATATATATATATATATATATATATATACATATATATATATATATATATACATATATATATATATATAATATGAACTGAAGAGAGTGAGATAGACTCGGGAGTCAAGTGTTTTGAAGTTAGGTTTATTTATCCGTAAATGTTTTTATTGATAGTCTAGACATGTTTCGAGAGGCATTCTCATCTTCTGCCATGTGTGTGTGTGTGTGTGTGTGTGTGTGTGTGTGTGTGTGTGTGTGTGTGCCATTTAATGGTTATAAGTTTACTGCAGAACATGAGTCCACCATCAGGAGTTTTGCTTTGTGAGCAAAAAATGGTATCCAGGCTGCTGGGGGCATCCTGTTGTGTGACAGAAAGTAAGTATATATATATATATATATATATATATATATAATATATATATATATATATATCTTTTGGGAGATTTTAACATCTGATTCAGACTCCCAAGCTTTTGGGAGGTTTTAACATCTGATTCAGACCCCCAGGTGGCAAGTGAGGCGTATTTGGGGGAGGCAGGTTTTTCCTCAGCGTTGCAAGTCCGATATATGTACACACACATACGCACATATACATGACTATGCCAGTCAATGAGTGTGTACGTTATCCTATTTCAGCACTCATCTTTATACAGTGGTAGCCTGTTAGGTCTCTTTCTCGACCCCGAGGCGTTGATACAGACCACTTTGGCGACCCCCCGGTTTAAGGTTATCATCATTTGCAGAACTAGGAAAAAGGAGAGAAGAAAATAACTCATAGTAACATCAGTGTTTGAAAGTGAAATTGATGATTTAAACCAGTGCTTTCTAAACTGCTGAATGATTCACCCAAAGGCGAATGAGATAATTTTGGTGGTAAATGGATCTAGATTTTTCATAACCCCAAAACGGGAGTTGACTTTATTTTCCCTATAACTTGAACAAGAAGGACAATCCTCACTTAAATGTGTGTTGTAAACCAATATTTGAAATACACGTTCCTTACCATGATTTGATCTTGGAACCAGCTACTGATGTAGAGGGTGCCTTACTAACTGAGCTAAATTAACAAGTGTTAAATATTAATGAAAATTTATCATAGGGATACGCATGGGCTTATATCATTCCAACAAAGGAATACACCTGTATAAAAAAATGTATATCGTGATATTTTTTCTATTTCTTATTCATACATTCTTAGTTGAAAAGGAAGTTCGTGTGTAGTTTGACCCTGTCTTGTAATTCATATTTTTCTATATTTTATAAAGTAAATTTTATAGCAAGCCTACTCAATAGGAAAATGATGTTTCGAAGAATGTAATTCTAAGTTCCAAAACTATTATTTAATAACTTTATTTGATCTGAAGTAAATAATTCTGATAATTTCTCTGTTTTGATTTTTGTCACCCCTGGTTTCCTTTACGCATTTACTGGTTTACAAGATTTTAAAACATTAAAAAAAAATGAGTTTATCTATTTCCTATGCACATGAAACAATGAATTATGTTTATGACTATCCACAAGGGCGAAAAAGACGAAAAGGTAATCTTTGCCTTGGCGTACATAAGCCTATGGCTGTATTCAATCAGTATGGAAAGGCTCTAAAAACAACGCATTCATCAGAAGTAAATCCAATGAAGAAATCAAAGTTTTTAGTTCTTTATATATTAGATACTAATGTCAGTTTAGTATGTTGGGCGCACAGCGCCGGTTATACCTTGGGTTCACGGTGTGCAGTTTGATGAAGGCATGAGTTTGATTTAATTACTGTCTTAGTTTCTGAAGAATATGCTATTTGATTTACTTTTAATGATAAGAACATACTTTTTAAAGCTTACGTATGGCTTTTAGTGACTCCGTGTGCTGGTTAAACACTGCCAAAGGTATATGTACGTCAAAGCAAAGATTATCGACGAAAATGATCAAAAACTTGGGAGAAATTTAGTTGCAGGTGAAAGAAATTCAGTATTGAGGACTCAGGGGTGGTTGACATTGAAATAATTTAGGAAACACTGATTTGAATAAACGGGTTTTGCTATTCTTGCCTTAAAATCGATTTTTGTCTCTCTTTGGGTCTTGGATATTTCTTTTCTCTCCTCTCAGTCTTTCCACTTGCCTTCCCTGATTTCTCTCTCTCTCTCTCTCTCTCTCTCTCTCTCTCTCTCTCTCTCCTTGTTTTCACTTTCTTCTCCCACTATTTCTACTTACTTCTCCATCTTTACACCCCCACTCTCAATTTTCATACCCTCTTTTTCTCTCTCTTGAACGTTAGCATCTTCCCTTCCATTACTTCAACTTTATTTCTTCCTCAATCCCTCTTTCTCCGAATTGCCCCCTTCTTCTCTCTTCAGACCCCTCTCTATCATAGATGTCCTCAAAAGAGAATAAAGATACACTCTTCATGCTAATATATATATATATATATATATATATATATATATATATATATGTATATATATATATATGTGTGTGTGTGTGTGTGTATATGTGTGTGAATATGAGAGGGAGACAGACTAGCTGGGGTACCCGGCATCTCTAGGGGGAAAATATTACAGCACAGGAAAGCGAATTCCATTTCATAGAGAATTCATAAAATTGGAAGTTGGGACTCTCACGCTCCCCACCCCCATCTGCCAGGCTTGCAGACACCATGAAAAGAACTCTCAATAATCCTACACGGAAAGCAAATTATATTTCATAGAGGTTGCATAAAATCAGATAAGGGGGCAACTCCCATCGGTCAAGTCCACGTACAAAATTGTTTAAAAAAATTTACTTGTTTCCCTTAGATTTGAAAATGCCAAAATTGAATTTCAAAGGTAACCACAGGTCAATGTCACCCATTCAATATCCTTCTCACCTTTGTCCAGTAAGTTGCACGCATTTCCCTTAGTACTTGAAATACCAATATTGACCAGAACCTAAGTACCTGACTTTAAATTGACCTCTAGAGGTTACCAGTGGTCAGCACCATCTATTCTATTTTCATCCAAGAGTCAAGATACCCCAGTACACAAGTTTGCGACCTTTAGGGAGCTGTTGTTTTCATTAGATAAGAACATGACGAAATTGACTTCGTCACAAATTGACCTTTGGAGGTCACCAGCGGTCAACACCACCTTCCTTACATCCATCCTGGGGTCGGGGTGCCCCTCATATACATTTTCCCGCTGGTAGGGTGCAACCGTTTACGAGTCTGTTTGCTTCTAACTTGATAAACAAACATTTGCCATTCCAAACTCCTAAATGACATTTATTTTACTGAAACCCTCCCCAGTCTCACCGAATTCTCAATTCCTATCGCTACCAAGGAGAGTCCGCCTTTCTTTCTCTTTTTTCTTTTTTTTTTTCTCTTTTTCAGGGTAGGGCTGAAGAGAGTTCTTTTTTTTCTCATTTGATCATTTATTTATTACTACTTGTATTTTTTGTGGAATGTTGCTTCTGCAATTTACGTGGACCGATTAACAGGCAGATGTTTCGATTGTCCCAATGAGGATTCAGGGTTTGGATGTGGTGGGATGATGGGAACAAGGACAACAAAAGAATAGATACCACAGGAAATGAGTGGGATGCTCGCCCCCTCCCCCTTGCTGTCCTCAATCGTCCCTGCCAAATTTTATCCATTAACAAACAATTGACAAACAAGCAACCACAACAATACCCTTTTGTATTTAGTGCTCTTGAGATTAAAGAGTCGCTCTCTTAACCAGCTGATACGTGTTCTCGAGACAAGAAGTTGGTCTCTAGAGAACCTGCGAATCTCTGACTCGCTTTTTCAACTAAAGTGTAGTCAATGCATTTACGCACTCCCGATAGTCACTTACGGAGCTGAAACACGGAACCTAACCAAGAGACAGGCCTGCAAACTGAGAAGTATTCAACGTGCGCATTTGAGAATCATGCTCAACCTTACATGGAGAGATCACAAGACAACACAGTATATAAGGAAGAAAACAGGTGATATCATAGAAACTATTAAAAACTCAAATGACAATGGGCAGGCCATGTTGCAAGAATGAAAGACTACCGATGGACATCACGTCTCACAACATGGATCCCTAGAGATCACATAAGAAACCGAGGCCGACAGAACACAAGATGGAGAGATGAACTTGACAGATTCAGGAAATACTGGCTCCGCAATGCCCATGATAGGGAATTGTGGCGAATCCTGGTGAAGGTGTATGTCCGACGACGGACGTTAAAAGACTGAAGATGAAAGTCAAATCTATTTGTATATATTCTCCTGCTGAAATACGACCCTTCATCTTTCGGTTTGGAAAAAAGCCTGGTGTGTAACTTATAAATGACTGAAATGAACTGGAATCAAACGTCAGTCGTTCTCAATACTTTATCAAGGTGTATTTACGGATAAGTGATAAGTGATATAAAATTCATGGCACTAAGGATTTTAATATATATCAAGTAGGTGGTGAGTATCGCGTAGTTTGATACGCTATTCATTTCACTCTTGAAAAGATTGACCATAATCCTGCCCTCCAAGAGCTCCAGTAGTTGGTAGAACAGTCGCCGTACATAGAACTTCCTGGGGTAAAAACGGGCGCAAGTTCGTGTCTCCCCTAGAGCTGACAATTCATTTCTGATCTGCACCGTTAACTCACTGTCGTAGACTGACTGTCAGCGTAGTTGCAATGGAAAGCAATTGAAATTAAGATGAAAGAAATATACATACTAAAATTAGCAATGGTTCAGAAATCTTCATGTAAAGAAATTTAGATAACCAAGTCTTCTATCGTGGAGTTACTGCTATGCCCTGTTCTGTTGGAAGGATACATCGAGTTATGCATTCACCCCCTCTGTATATCCTGCTTTCTCTCTTTCTCTCTCTCTTTGCTCTCTCACACTCTCATTCCGCTCTCCAGCTCACCCACCTCTCCAGCTCTCTTTCCCACTCCGCAGTTCTCTCCTGAGCCCCTACTCCCTTTTAACATAATCAGTCAATTTTATCAAACATGAATTATTCACTGAAGCAAAAATGATTAAAAGAAATTGAAATAAACAAAATTGAAAAAATGCCTTTCGAATGTACTGTAACTCTCCTCAGCTTGCGGTCGTCTCTCTGTTGAACGCTAAATTGGGGACCAGGAATGTCTCTAATAGTACACATCTATGTATTCTTTAAGTAGAAACCCCGATTATCCGAATTTCAAGGACCTGTCATTGCGTACAATACAGATTCCTTATTTATAATCGAGTCAATAATCCGAACTATCAATTATCCGAACAAAATTCTCTCGTTCAGATGAGCTAGGTTTCTCTATACTAGGCCTAGCTTAGCTGAGTTTTGGTTCAATGCATAATGCCTCAAATATGGGGCGCTCAGTGCGGATCAAACTCTGTAAAACCACATTTTCTATCGTGGGGTAAATGCAATGCCTAGAGCACTATGAGAGGGTCAAATTGAACCATGCATTTGCGAAATCTTTCTATCTATCCTTCTCCCTCTAAGATAATCTCTCAACTTTATCAAACATGAATTATTCACCAAACAAAATGATAAGAAGAAATTGAAATGAAATCGAAAAATGAAATTCAAAGTTCATTAGATTCTACAACACACGGCCGTCTTGCTGCCTACTGCACAGTGGAGACCTTGCAAAATCTGAAGGAATAATTAAGGGGGCAAGTATTGGTAAATTCTACCTTATTCCACAGAATTCTCGCCTATGTAGGCCAACACATGCTTCATAAAAGCGCTTGTCGATTTTTCCAACGATTCCAGTCCCCACGTAATACTCGAAATGAATAATTTATTTAATCTCCAAATAAATTTGAAAAGATTTAAAAGCAAATTTTAAAGTAGCGGTTGTACAAGAAGAGAGTGCTGCCAACTTGGATTATTTTTTTCTCGAGCAAGTTGATCTCGGAAAAAAACGCCGAAACACACTATAAGCAGTGTTAGCCATAATGTTGCACTGTCGAAACGAGAGACGCACTAGATATAACTCGAGAAACGCTCAATCGGCAGCACTGGCTCGAGATAGCTAAATATTTCGGGGCTCGGGTGGACTTTGCTCCTCGAGACAGAGCCTTTTCAACATTTCTACAATTTGATGAAATTGGAAAATTTGAAATGAATAAACATCCACTACCGCTTGATTGGTTAAAAACTATCCTGAAGGATGGATTATTTATTTATTTTTTTTTTTGCTATTCATGTATGTATAATCTCAGTTGAAATGCAATAGGGGAACCTCTGTGTCCCCACCTCCGTTAGGGACCTGGGGGCTTTTTCAAATAGCCCCATTCCTTAGCTCGGCCAGCCACCTCTGTTTTGAATGTAATAAAATTCAAGTTCATGATCGTCTTGCTGACTGAACGATAGAGACTCAGCGATTTCATAGGGATCAAATCTATGGTGATTTATTTAGTACAGAGCAGTGATTCTTAACCTTTGCTACCGCTGCACCCCCTTAAAAGTTAAACCTAGCCCCCATGCCCCGCTTGACATTTTTTTCACCAAATAATTAGTTCAAAATGAGTGGAAATCTGTGGAAAAATGAATTATACATTACTAGAATATACCCGTCAGAGATGACAGGATTGTTAATGCATGGACCGACATTAAGGAGTCTGAAGCTTTGGGGAGAAAAAAAAGCTCAAAATTTTATGAGAAATCAAGTATCTTAATCTTTTTTTTCCAAGGCTCAACTCTTCAAAATCTCAAGCTGTTTTAATGTTTGTTGACCAGACATGAAGTCTTGAGAATTCCTACGGCGTAATTTTTCATTATGTCATAAAAAGAATGTATATTAACAAAATGAGATCATCCCATTTGAACACAAACAAACAAATAAATAAATGAACATGAAAATTGTATGGAAGCATATATGATGAGATGTCTATGACTATATAACACAAATACCTCTTTTTTATTTATCTAATTAATTTATTTAATTTATATAGTTTATTATTGATATATCTAATTTGATAAATTCTTCCTTTTTTTTCTGTGGATTCTCGCCCCTCTTTAAAATTGTCCTTGTTTCCAAGGTTAAGAACAGGTCACAAGTATGAAGCATCCAGAGAAGATCGAACTCAGTACTCAGGATTACAAAATCTATTGTGAGGTGACCATTTTGCCCTGCACTATAAAAAGGTTGAATCGAATCATGCAGCCAACGATTCTCTCTCTCTCTCTCTCACACATAATCAGCCAACCTTATCAAACATGAATTATTCACAAAAGCATAATGATAAAAAGAAATTAAAATTTCTCTTTCATTTGATTTAATCTAAAAGAAGAGAAACAAGCCCCTGAATGGCGAACAAAATACAAAAAAGTCGTTACTGATAAAATTTAAAAGAAATTAGAATTTTTCTGCAAAAAGGGAAAAAAAAGATTTTTTTTTCTCTCTGTTTTTGCTCTTTTTTGCCGGAGAAAATTTCTATCAATTCCTAGGAATCTGGCCAAACTAACTAATGAATTTGGAGTGTTGAAATTATGCTTTTGGAAGACTTGGGAGGTTCTTTGATTAGATCATGTAGACCGTATACACAGACTGATTGAACACAGGAGCAAATGCAGTCGCATACTGAATCAGTTTTCTGATTCCTATGCATAAAAGGCCATCCAAAAATGTGCTTTACACTTTTATTTTTCCATTTGGTACTTTTTGTCACCCCAAGCCAGGCCTTTCGGTCAGTTTTCCCATCAATAGGTTAGAAAAAAAGTTATTTACGACACAAAATTAAGAAAAGTAATAAAAGATGTTTGAATAGTTTATTGATGCCAAAATTGACAAGTTTGAAAACGTGATATGTTTAAAATGAAGACTTGAAATGATTAACGTTGGGTAAGGCACTTGTTCGTTCTTGATATAAAAATGCCCTGATTGTACTTGTCGGGAAAACATTCGGGAGAGAGTTTATTCCTCATAGCTTCTTCCCAATAACACCTGCTATTCGAAGTGAACATGCAACGAGCCTTTGATATATCAAAAATGTATGAATGTGCTTTGATTGCAATTCGAGTTTCAAGTGATAATTCCAATACAGAAGAGACGAGGGAATGTAGTTTGTTTGAACACCTTATTTTGAAATATGTGTTATGAAGGGTGTACCCTTTATGAAACAGATCTTTTCTTTCTGGCAATTGGACATTTTGCTCCAAAAGGAACAGGCATATCTCTTTTGATTGAGCCAAACTGTATTGCTAGTCGTTCATGTGGGCTTCTCATATTTTCCATGATGAAAAAAGATCAAAATCGAAAACGCAGAACTGAAGAAAGTAGACCACTAAATCTAGCTGGGACAAGGAATCTCCTTGTAATCCACAAAAGAAGAAATCACTGGAAGAATCAATGATAGAATTATCAACTTTGACAAACGACAGAGGATCACTTACAACCCTCTTCGAAAACGGGCTTAAAAAATGTTTCTCGTGTTTCTATTCACCTGTGACCCATGTGAACATAGGGTTACAACCACTGTTCAAGGGCAAGGACGATAATTTTTTTCCAATTTTTCCCATCTCATCCCATATCCCTAGAACGTGCTTCCTATACTCCGAGTGGGTATGGATACCCCAGGTTAAGAACCAATGACTTGGGTTATTTGATGAAGTTCGAAAAATTCCGTGAAAGTGAAACACGATAATGTATAACATTTGGTGGGAAAGCTTTTAGTAAATACAGAGGCATACTGAAAATATGTTTTAAACGTGAAGTGTTCAATGACAGCAGTATAATACAAACCAGAAATATAATATAATACAATATTCGATGTGTGATGGGTTCATTTCATAAAGTGCTCGATACACTTGAATTGAAGTTGATACAGAGTATGTTATATCCTGATTGAATTTGTTAGATTTGATGTATTACTTATTGCACACTATTTTCTTATGTGTTCATTTGTTCACAACGTTTCGGCCTTGTATCCTCCTACCTCCGTTAGGTGTTACTGGTTTAAGCCAGTAGAACCACTTCCTAAAACGAATGCTCATATTTGACTAGACTAGTCACTCTTTTTTTCTTGTATTGCATTTAGGTGTCACACATGTGTGTGAGTAGGAACATGAATTAATAATTGTACCATCCATAGACAGCCGTTTCGTTGTATACATACAACTCGTGTGTGGCTATAGACAGTCCAACTCCAGTTGGGTCGAAACCTTCGCTTCAGACCCAGAGGCAGATGTTCTACCCTTGCCCAATGCGGAACTGGACGTTCAGTAGGACGAATTAAGCGATATATTCACTTATGCATAATTCCCTCACCAGAGTGCTCCATTCCAGAGCTGGAAGAGCATTGCTATAGTAGCTTGTTGTAGACGAGTGCCCGACCAAAAAGTGCTCAACCCTAAAGAATGGGGCGTTAGATAATGTATGCATACATAATGTACACTAATTTATTTACATATACATTTAGATTATATATATATATATATATGTAATGTATATAAAAGTACTTACATGTAAATATATTGATATACATGTTTATTTGTATATTTACATATATGTATGAATAGATATATAATATGTATACTTATATATATATATATATATATATATATATATATATATATATATTTATGTATATATATGTATATTTATATATATTTACATATATACACGCATGTTTATATGTATTTGCGTGTATATAGGTATGTTTATATATATATATATATATATATATATATATATATATATATATATATATATGTGTGTGTGTGTATATTCATATATATTTACGTGTATTCATATAAATATTTACATGTATATTTATACACACACTATATATATATATATATATATATATATATATATATATATATATATATATATATATAGTGTGTGTGTGTGTTTATGAGCGAGTGTCTTCCATAGTAAAGCCTATATAAACATACACACATGTGTGCATGCTTGTAAATAATGTTAGTAAATGATTTGTTATCTAATTTTCATATACATCCTTTCAATAGCTGTTTATAATCCACTTGACTGGCCACAAGTTTCAAGCGAATAAAAACCCAATGACTGAGACGAAAAGAACGGGGGGAAAAAACTAGGACATCCCAGAATTCCTGAATGTAAGCGGCATCTGCATTATACCAGTCTATCTTTTAGGTATTCAAAAATTCAATTCCACACCCCAGAGCTATAATAAAAAGAAATCCTTGGGTTATTTATATTTATGAGTGAAACTCCATCATTGTCCGATGCGGGATCTTATTTTTATTTTTAGCTTTTTCTCTAGCTTGATGATTCTGAACGTGGTGTGCACGCCCCCCCCCCTCTCCAAGACGGCAGTCTGAATATATTGGGGGATAATTTGGAATTTGGGCGTGAAGGGCGATAAAAGTCCTTTAGCTCAAATCTGAGTTGTGTTAAAATCTTGACTGATTGATTCCTAATTATACAATACTTCGGTGATATTATCAGAACCGGTATATCTAACGCAATTAAACCGAGGTTGAGCAACGTGGAACCTGTTGATTACCCAGATGGGTGACCGTCTGGGAATACCAAGTACCGTATGCGTGACATTCCTTGGTCTTGGTCGGTGTTGTTAACTCGGAAAAATATTGTTGTGGCTGTTCAACAGCTCGAAAAAAACTTGATAAAAAGGAAATAGCAAAAAAAATTGCCATAATACCCCAAGAAGATGCTTGAAAATTGTTAAAGTGAAAAAAAAACTGTCGAAAAATGTCCTTACTGTCCGCTCTAATTTCGCGCTGCCAAAACAGAAAACGCACTAAATTTAGCGCAAGATACTCCTAATTGGCATTACAGGCCTGGGTCTGAATATTTGGTTTTCTCTTTTACCGTATTCTTTCTCCATTTTTTCCTCTGGGTGACATCCGGAAATACCGACTCACCACAGAACGCAGTTAAGGGTTAAAACCACTGTCTGACAAGCACAGGAAACTTCCTATCCAATAACTCTTCTCTTCATTTATCCAGCCAATTTTTTTTATATGGCTTTCATCCTGAATTGTCTCCCTTTGGAAAGCTCATTTTCTTTTCAGATCGTATTGCATATTATACAAACTCATCAAATCGTTCTATTTTCACTGATTATTCCATATTGAAGGAAGATGGATTTGTTTTTTGCTTCTTTTAAATGAAATATGTCTGTCAGTCTGAAGGAACGCCGAAAATGTCATTCGAAATATGCCTTGGGAAGGAATTTTTCATGAGCACTTTCAAAACACAGTCACATGATATAAATCAATAAATATTTTATGTTGATATTTCCAAACTCTTTCTCGGTTAGACAATTATCAAATATTGATTATGTATATTCAGTGTGTATGTGTATATATATATATATAATATATATATGTGTGTGTGTGTGTGTAAATATATATATATGATAACATTTCTACCATCCGCCGATATGTTTCAATGCATTGAGCGTTTTTCCCAGTAATTGATTTTGATGATATGTTTTGGTTTTTATTATTCACACATGTCGCTCTTACGATTTTCATTTATTCATCTATTTCATTCTATTTATTTTTGTTTGTTTTAGTTTTTACGTTGACTAGACGGGATATATATAGGTGAGTGACAATTAAAGAAGAAGGATGTCATTTTCAAAGCCCCTAAGAGAACTTCTTTAACGAATGTAATGAATAAATAAAATAAAATGGAAACTCACAGCTTCTTGAAGTCATCATCATTAGTCCGTTGTTAGATCCAGACCTTCCCCAGGGTTCGCGACACTTCTCTATCATGGGCGTCGCGGAGCCAGTACTTCCTGATATTATCGTGTCCGTCTTTCCATCTAGTACTCTACCGGCCTCGGTCGCGCATGTAGTCTCTTGGGATCTATGATGTAAGTCCATCGGTTGTCTATCATTCTTGCAACATGACCAGCCCATTGTCATTTGAGTTTTTTAATGGATTCTATGATGCTTCGGACTCCTGTTTCTCCTGGATATATTATACCATCGTGTGGTCTCTCCATTTGAGATTGAGCACAATTCTTTCGTATGCACGTTGCATTGTTTGAAGGATCTGTCTCTTGGTTAGGTTCTATGTTTCAGCTCCATAAGTGACTATTGGGAGGATGCATTGGTTGTATATCTTTCTTTTGGGGATTAGTGGAATCTTCTTGTTTTTGAGGTACGAGCTTGCTCTGTCAAAGGCTCGCCATCCTAAAGTGATTCTTCGCTTGATTTCTGGTTCTCTTGAGGAAGTCAATATCCATCAAATCTAATCATTTTGATTTCATTACCATTGGAATCTGTTGGCTGGTTCGAGAACCACGTGTAAAAAAGATTTTAATAGATGACAGCGGTTGATTTAAGAAATCATTAATTATCATATTTTTGTATAGAGGGGACCCGGGGCAATTGCCTCCTCTGTCCACCTATAAATCAGGATCTGTGCATGTGTGAGAGAGAGAGAGAGAGAGAGAGAGAGAGAGAGAGAGAGAGAGAGAGAGAGAGAGAGAGAGAGAGAGAGAGAGAGAGAGAGAGAGAGAGAGAGAGAGAGTAAGGGTGTGATTGGGAATGATGCAAAGAAGAGACAGAGAATGAATTCATTTATTTTAGGGTGTGTTTGGAAGAGAGAGCGAGCGAGAGAGATAGAGTTTGAGATAGTTACCGTTTAACCTCCTGTAGTGGAAAACCTTTTAAAACTAGGAAAGCGATTGATAAAGAGAGTGATCAGGATAACCACTGATTGAGGGCATGTTAGAGAAAATGAGAGAGAGAGAGTGCAGACTTTTTATTCATATATTTGTGCGCAAGAGTGAGGGTAGCGGAGATTTTTACCTTGACATCCTGTTGCGAAAAAAAAGCATTTCAAAACCAAACACATTATATGAAACTTGGTAAGAGAAAAAAAAACGAGAAAAAAATTTTTTTTTTTTTTTCAATTTCTTGCTCGGGGAAATGTGAGCAATTAACGGTAAAGAACCAAAAGCCATTTTTGTCTTTGAGTCAGATTTTTCTATTTTTCTTTCCTTTATCGTCTTTTTCTCTTGAATTTCTGTTAAAGGTTGGGATAAATATGCAAGGGGACAATAGGAGCGGAGATTTTTTTATAATTTTTATTTTATTTTTGTAAAATAGAGGTTGGAGGCCTGGGTTGTTTGCTAGTTTGTTATTAGAAACCGTTAACCCAAACTGTCAACATAGGTTTCTTCAGTTTTCAAGTCGGGCTTGCTAGCAGGGCAACTGGCTTTGTATCAAACGTACCGACCGCGCCAATGGAGCTAGAAGGCTGCTAATTTAAATATTTATTCCTTAATATGTTCAGAAAAAAAAAGACTTTGAAAAATGAAATGGGATTCAATTTGAAATGTATGTTTTTGCTAAATTGATCCTTCAGTTTGTGTCCGGCAGCATTTTCGCTTTTTTTTTTGTTTTTTTGTTTTTTTGTTTTTTCTTTCTTTAAAATTCTGACTTTTTTCAATGATCTCTACCCAACAAAATGTGATGCAATTGATTTATTCAACGATCTTCCCTCTCCTATTTTTTAAATTGATCACTCCCAACGAAAAGACGTTGGTCATGTGACAGTTTTCTTATTTATTTATTTATTTATTTATTCATTTATTCATTGATACAGGTTTCGATTGCTATTATTTCGTTTGCCAAAATTGCATAAAGCATACAATCAATTATCATTAGTTTATTTTGGGGGCGTTCCCAGACCCCGTAAACGGTGATGGTTTGTAAGGCAAAGTCGCTGGAGATGGGGATGGTGCAAGGTGCAAGGAACAATAGACGCTTAGTTTGTTTTGTTTTGTTTTTTTTCAAGAATAGAAGTTCTAGTCTTGGTCTGTTGACAAGTTAGTTTCACTTACTAGTAAATGCCTAATGGTAAATCTTAAGCTGTGTTTGTGTCAGTATGTTTACACAGTCGTTTGAATGGCTAATGCAAGGTTCGGTTCACTAAAATCCTTGTATTGAATTTCGATAAAAAAATGAAATTTACCCATCAAGAACTGTGGCAGCAGTTGTAGTAGTTAGAATTGATGGTTATATTTACTTAAATTATAAGTTTAGAAACTATCAAGATGGATGAACGCTTCAACAAGCGTTGCTCACTTTCAAATAGGCATCATTTATCGGCACATAGGAGCCGGTGCTCTGGGAGAGTAATATATCTAAAATATATCTAAAAAATCTGATAAGTTATCTCAAGGATTTAGAAAATAATCCGTGAAAATTTTTGCAGGGGTCAAGTCGGGCTTAGCACTGCCATTGATCAAGGGAAATGAAGAAAATGATAAGAATTAACATCGAATTCTCGACAAAATCACGTTTCCATTGTAACATTTTGCCCAGGCTGATTCCCTCCCGGCAGTGAGTAAATACCGTTTATCAGAAAATAACAAATTAGAACGATAGACATCGAATTCTCAACAAAATTATTACAACTTCCGAGAACGATACAAACATCAAATTCTCTCTAAAATTATAACAACCTCGGAGAACAATACGAACATCAAATTCTTCACAAAATTATTTCAACCTTGGAGAACGATACAAACATCAAATTCTCTACAAAGTTATTACAACCTCAGAGAACGATACAAACATCAAATTCTCTACAAAATTATTACAACCTCAGAGAACGATACAAACATCAAATTCTCTACAAAATTATTACAACCTCCGAGAACGATACAAACATCAAATTCTCTACAAAATTATTACAACCTCAGAGAACGATACAAACATCAAATTCTCTCTAAAATTATAACAACCTCGGAGAACAATACGAACATCAAATTCTTCACAAAATTATTTCAACCTCCGAGAACGATACAAACATCAAATTCTCTACAAAGTTATTACTACCTCCGAGAACGATACAAACATCAAATTCTCTACAAAATTATTACTACCTCCGAGAACGATACAAACATCAAATTCTCTACAAAATTATTACAACCTCCGAGAACGATACAAACATCAAATTCTCTACAAAATTATTACAACCTCTGAGAACGATGCAAACATCAAATTCTCTCTAAAATTATAACAACCTCGGAGAACAATACGAACATCAAATTCTTCACAAAATTATTTAAACCTTGGAGAACGATACAAACATCAAATTCTCTACAAAATTATTACTACCTCCGAGAACGATACAAACATCAAATTCTCTACAAAATTATTACAACCTCCGAGAACGATACAAACATCAAATTCTCTACAAAATTATTACAACCTCCGAGAACGATACAAACATCAAATTCTCTACAAAATTATTACAACCTCCGAGAACGATACAAACATCAAATTCTCTACAAAATTATTACAACCTCAGAGAACGATACAAACATCAAATTCTCTCTAAAATTATAACAACCTCGGAGAACAATACGAACATCAAATTCTTCACAAAATTATTTAAACCTTGGAGAACGATACAAACATCAAATTCTCTACAAAATTATTACAACCTCAGAGAACGATACAAACATCAAATTCTCGACACAATTATTACAACCTCAGAGAACGATACAAACATCAGATTCTTCACAAAATTATAACAACCTCTGAGAACGATACTGACATTCAAATTTTCTACAAAATTATTACCACCTTTGAGAAATGACCGAACAATCTTCTTTTCTGTTCTTTTTATGCTTCAACTCTTAGATTCATAAAAAAAAAATATCTTAAATCAGGGAAACAACTTTTGATCACTTACTTCCCTTACGCTTTCGAGGGATTTTTTTCCAAATTTAATATTTATTCATTGAAGATCACATCGTGTTAAGGAGAAGTTTCCAGCAGTTTGAGAGTTGAAATTGATTGATGCACCAAGTCTTACTTTTTATATCATCCCATCCCACAATATATTTAGATTTTTTGTGGGTATACTTGAATTGGTGAAGAAAAGCGGTTTGTCGGTTGGGGTCGGGGAGAACAGCTGACACAGTTAACAGAGACAATGTGTAGGTTGTGGGTATGGGAACGATCTAGGCTGGGGTACCGCGAATAGAGGCTGGATGGAGCATTATTAATTCTCTAAGTTCAACAATGCCTAACTGTAATTCCCGTTACTGGAAATATTTTAATTTCCTTTTTAAATTCAAAGACTTCGATCGAGACAGGTCGTGGGGTCGGGTTGATGTTAGTGGGGTCGGGACAAGTGGGGTCGGGATGTAATAGATGGGGTGAGGGAAACAGGAAAAGACGATTCAAAGAATTTCTTTTTTTTTCTGTCCCTTTTTTTTTACAAAAAGATTTTGTCGATCATGTCATTTGTTCATGTTTGATTTGATTTCAATTTAACTCCATCGATAAACATTTTTTTTCTTTCAACCAATTTATTTATTTTTTGTTGTTGATGTTTTATCTGGTACAATGGGTCTATTCATTGGTGTACAATGACAAGAGGGGGGCAATTCCCAGGGTGAAAGCTGAATAGAGATGAAAGCTACACAGTTTAGACTAAAAAAAAAACAGGAAAAAAAACCCAAAAAACAGGGAAAACAAAGAAAATGAAAATCTGTTCTGTTCTACTAACTTAATAGAAAAATCGGTTCATCTTTACCCACATTCAACAAATTCTAAAATACTTTATAAAAAAATCTCACTTAGAGGCTGCCTAAAAAAAAATTGAAAAAAAAAACCTCACTTAGAGGCTGCCTCCAAATATAAGTGAAATTGGTATATACTTAACATTTTATGTACCTGGAGTAACCTCCCTTAAGAATTCGGGTCATTATTATTTAGATTGATGGTTTCGAAATTAGGGTCCGTCCAAAAATGCTTGGGCGGTTTCCCCAGCAGTGTTCCCTCCTAACCTGACACATTGAATCTTGTGACAGAGAAATATCACCATCAATCACAGAGCTATCGAAAAAAATATTGTACTCATACCTGTACCATATGTTAGAATTCTAATACATCTGATTCATTCAGAATAGATATGATCTTTGTTTATTCTCGAAAATTGTTCATTTTGTTTCATAACTGTCCTTTTAAAAGCTTATTGCTCAAAACGGGAGTTCCCAAAATATTTCCTAAAGGAAGGTCGCCTCAGTGGTTTCGAAACTTCGAAAACTCAATTTATCGGGCAAGCACGAACGTAGTCCTCATCATCATCATCATTATTATTATTATTATAATTATTATTATTATTATTGTTATTATTATTATTATCATCAGCAATTTCCCACCAGTTGCCTAGTGGTTACCGCTGGAGGCTGAGTGACAACAAGTCTCCTCAAGTCTCCAGCCCTCCTCTCCTCATTCTCATTGACCACAGTAATACTATAGTTTACAATTTCACACCAGTTGCCGGGGGATCATTTCTGAAGGCTGAATGACAATAAGTCTCCTCAGGTCTTCAGCCAATATCTCTTCTCTCCCTTGCCTGTCAAGCTAGTGCTGTGGTTCACATCCCCACTTACATTTCTCTTCCTCTATCAGGCCACTACTAACATATACTGTTGCAGTCCTTATATTTCTAGCACTTTCCTCAGTATCCGCGCAAAATTACAAATCGAACTGGAAACTGCTTCTTTCGCGAAGTTAGAATATCTAAATGGTATTTTGCGAAACAAACTAGCCATGTTGTGTCATTTTTTTTGTGTAACAGTAACATACATTCATACTTTCATTCAGACAAATGTATAGAAATCAGATCCTTATAATATAGATCTACTTCTCTTTTCTTCTCTATTTTTTACGAGAAAGGATTTTGTTGATCATGTCAATTTTATTCTCTCGATAAACATTTTTTTACATCAATTTATTTTTTTATTTAATTTATTTTTTGTTGTTTTATCTGGTACAATGGGTCTATTCATCGGTTTACAATAACAAGTGAAGAGCGATTCCCAAGGTAAAAGCTGAATATAGATGAAAGCTTCAGGGTTTTAACTCAACAAAGAAAAACAAATGTTCCATTTTTTTAAAGTGTGATATAAAAATCAGTCCATCTCAATCAAATCAATATTCAATAAATTCTGTAATACTTGGAAAAAATCTCTTAGAAGTTACATTCAAATACATAGATAGATACTACTCTATGATGAACATTGAATATACCTGAAGTTATCCTCCTTGGGGGACCCGATCATTGTTGTATAGATTATCGTGTCGAGGATGAACGAAATTGGAGAGTTTTAATGGTATTGCGCCAACAAAAAAAATCTCGCTACAATGTGTCATCTTTTGTTGTGTTACGGTATCAAACTTACAAACCAACGTACAGTTATCAGATCAGATCTTTTTTTTTTTTTCCTTTACGAAAAAAAAATCCGTTGATCATATCACTCGAACATTTTTTGTCCTTATTTGATCGGATTTAAATTTTGTTTTATTGATGAATATTTTATTTAATAGCAATTCATTTATTTTATTTCCTCCTCTTTTTTGTCATAACTGGAAGAATGAGTTCGTCTTCGTAGAACTATAACAAGAGGAGAGTATTCCTGTTTTCGGGATGACAGTTTTGCCAGATATTTTCCGGCATCGGACGTTGTATGGCTTGGGCTGTTTTCACAACATGTCCTGCCCATACAAAATAAAGGTAAATTTAACCGTATTGTCACTTCCCACGGAAATGAAAAATTCAAAATATCTGATTAAAAAAATACATCCAAACTGATATCCAATATCCAAAAACCATTTCTTGTGTTTAAACGCAGCAAAAAAATATCTATCTCGCTGAGAGCGAGGGTACTGATCTCATGCAACCCACGCTTGAAATGTCCGCTAAATCCGAAAACTGTTATATTGTGGTCCGTAAAACCGAGGTTTTACTTTACTAATATGTTCAGGAGTCTCGAAAGGGTCAACCCATTTGCCAAACAGAGCTAGTCAATTTGCTTGTTTAAATACGTTAATGCTTGTGACCAATCCCTCTCAAACTAAACAGTAAAAAGACTCAGATGCTTGCTTTCCTGATGAATGTACACAGCAGTTGAATGAGAAATTCGTTTCGTTTAATCTTACGCCCTCGTTTTCCTTCCTCGGCATGAGCAGGGCTTAACTCCCACCCTCGACATGTCTGTGTGTCCATTTCCAGTTATCCTGCAAGAGGAAAAGCGACCTTGGACTGACCAAGCGGGTTTTCCAGGCGTTTGATGTTCAAGATGACACTTGGCTTTCATTTTGGAATACCGATAGTGGTCTAAAAGTTCGCAATTGGCAGAGCAAACAGTTGTTCACTCTCTTTTCCTTTTTTCTTCTTTTTATTTTTTTATTTTTTTTTTTTGGAAGATTTTCAACTTTCTTTCACAAATAATTGGTATAAGGCGGATCAGAGTGCCCGGGGAAAACTGTTTGAAAATGTGCACTCATAAACACATCTTGGGAAAATTAACAATATATTTATGTGTTAACAAGTTATATATATAAGCTTACACACACATTCGTATCTCTCTCTCTCTCTCTCTCTCTCTCTCTATATATATATATATATATATATATATATATATATATATATATATAAACACCTGTTTATAAAGGATGTTCCTTTTCACACGTGCACACATTCAATTGAAAGTTGGAGACTTTCTTTGTATTGACTATATCAAAGAAGGGCGAACAAGTGCGCGTATGTGTGTGTCCGCTAAGTGGGTTCTGGGCACCCCCCCCCTCCAAGAATCAGGCCTTCTCACGAAGGGTGAGGGAGTGAAAGTAGGAACCTCATTGTCAGTAAAGGATAGTGTTGCTGTATAATTGTTTCATGTAAATCCAACCAAATTTACCCGCATAAAAAGATGGTATTATTTTTCTGCTGGTAACAGGGTTACCGTTTACATATATTCCGAGTATATAATTCATCCCCACACCTCTGAAAAGTGTAAGTGGACGCCCATTTGTCTGTCATATACATATATATAAATATATATGATGCAGATCAGGATAGCAATGTAGCATAATATAAAGCAACGTCCAATATGTGATGGATTTATTTCATAGAGTGCTCGATACATTCAACTTGATACTTCGAAAGTCACGTTGTTCTAGAGTAGAGCTGGAAATATATAATAAGAAGTGGATTCGCTACACAAGCAAGTCTATGTTTCTGCCCACTGCGAATCTGATGAGGCCCTAAGGGGGCAAAACATGAACTAGTTTGTGCAGCAAATCCACATCTTATATATATATATATATATATATATATATATGTATATATATATATATATATGTATATATATATATATATGTATATATATATATATATATATATATATATATATATATATATATATATAGTAACAATTATAGTAGCGGGGAGACCACATCCGATTTTGTACTGATAAGTATGTCCCAAGTGCATTGCCATTTTTTTTCAAAATATGTGACACGTGTTCGAACTCATGCTTTGGTTCTTCATTGGCTTGAGCAGATCTTAAAGTGACCAAATAATTACTTTCTAATTTCCCTCCTGACACGAGCCATCAAGAAGGTCAATGAAATACATGTTTTTCAGACTGAATTCATTGACCTTGACGTCTACAATCATGACGCATCGAGCAACGATGTATTTTTTCCCCATTTTATGCTGTATTTCATTTCATATATGTATCATATTTATATCCAACTTCTATTTTCATTATTCTTTCAAGTAGAAAGTCCTTGAGCAATAGCGATTACGAGACATAATATTCATTATACTGGAAATTGATATGTAAATAAATAATTCCTAACGATAGGATTGTGAACGTTTTTGTATCTTAGTCTATGAAACAAGGAAGGGAATTGAATATTCATCATATATTTAACAAGAATACTCGGTGTTGGCGTGTCTGTGTACATATACTTAAATGTGTCGTTTTATACGTAGGGCATAGTGTTGTAAATATTGCTAATGGCTTTGGCGTATCTAATTCGGTCTGTTCACGTCTAAATCATCAAAATTGAGATATTCAAAACGACGGTCTTATATTTGCTTTCAAAGCTAAGTATAAATTGTAACATTGTCTGTCCCTCAATCTTAGGGTTGGCCAGGCGTCTGTTTTTTGAGCATTCTGACCTACGTCCCGCGCGACGTTCCGTCGGACGTAAATTGGTCTGCCTTTTGGGGATCAGACTGAAAATCTTATTCAAATTACCTCAGATATACTCAGAACAGTGACAAGTGGAAGCCAATGACAGCTTGATATTCGTGATAAAATTCCGTTAACGATTGTTAACTGTTCATGTGTTTTTAGTACATGTTGTTGCTGTTGTCAACTCTACTGATGATCTGCTGTATAGAGATACGATGTCAACAAGGGAAGATGGTCAGTCAGTCTGCAGTAAGCTGATTTCTTCTGGAAAACTTATTTTCGTGAATTTTTACAATAATTACTACAATATCGCATTTATGTATCAAATTGATATTTGTAGATCATCAGTTCTTCTAAGCATCTAGCATATTCTATACCGAGCTTTTTTTATAATTACAACCCACCAGTGCCAACACGTGCAAGGGAACCAACCTATCCGAGTCCTGCTTCTCCGTCTACGAAATCCTTCTTTTTGGAAATGTTCTGCAGACCCCAGGTTGGAGACCCTGGGCTACAGTGTCCTCCTTTTTAAAAGTTTTAGTAATGGCCATCCCACCCAGTTTATCTATCTAAATTTATTCTTTCCTGTTTCCGTGTTTATCAATAATGTCATAAGTGCTATTGACTCGATGATGAACATTTGATAGATGACGCTGGAGGAACATTTTTCCCAAGAATACTTATCAAATTATCATTCACAAGTCAGGTGAAGATGATCAGCATATGTTTAAAGCAATTGTTTCTAACTATAGTAAACGTGTGTGTCTGAATCCATTTTAAATATTTATAAACCCGGGCATAGCTGGGTACTTCAGCTAGTATATACATGTATCACATCGAATCGATGGAACTACGTAATTGGCAATATTTACTTGTTTTTTTGTAAAATAAAGTTTGATTACATAAACTTTTGATTTAAGAAAAGTAGTTACTTTATAGTGTTGTTTTGATAATACTTTTGATCAAATTAGAAATACACTGCTACTTTTTTTTTTTTTAAATATGTTTGATTTCACAAACTTTTCATAGTAAAAATTGGTTGTCTTATATATCTATTCTGATTAAATAAACTTTGGATAAAATTGAAACTAATTATCTATTTTTATATTGTAATCAAAGAAATAGTTGAAAATATGCCATTAAGCGATTTCACCAATCCAGCTCAACATTTTCACACCAGGTGCGAGCCAGACGTTCATAGAACGTAAGGCTCGAACTGGCCTTCTGTAAGGAGGACAATAGACTTGAAATACCACGATTTTGTGAGCGGTATCATCTACCTCTTTTATCTGTATTCAACACCAAAACTACCACATGTTGATAGTATCTCCCGTTCCCTCCCCCAGGGCCAACAAGTGCCGGTGTTGGTTGAGTAGCGGAGGGTCGTTGAACGTATTTTTCTTCCTTTTTTTTTCTTATTTTTCTTTTTTATCTTTTTAATTCTGAGAGAGCCTGGAGGCTTGGATCGGCGTTAATTTACTCCAGTTTCTTTCTATGCTTTTCGTTTGTTTTTGTTTTTTTTCTTGATTTTTCAAAAAAAAATTCTCTCGCTTTTTTGCCAATTTAAATTTAATTCCTTTATTTATTTCGGGCTTCTTTTTTTTTCGTACTTTGTTCCTTGCTCTATTTCATTCCCACTTTCTTTTCTTTTCCTCCTCTCTTTTTATTCTTATCTTTCTTTCTTTCCTTATCCTTTCTTGTCAAACTTGGAAAATGGAGTTGGCTTTTCGTACAATAGAAAAATAATCTTCATCGAAATTAGGGCTGTGAACAATATACAAAACCTATACTCCCCCATATCGTGATTTGTACTCGCAGCCCACTGATCGCCAGGTGACTGTCTCGATGACTGAGCTTAATTGAAATGTCTTGGATAATAACCAAAATTTATCATACTTTTGGCTCATTATATCAATAAATGAACACATTTTCATATATATATATATATATATATATATATATATATATGATCTTGTATTCATTATTTATAAAATACAGTAGTTGCAGAATTGATCTTCAGTCTAAATAAAAGTTAGAGTTTGAGCTGCGGCAGTCCGGCTTGTTTTTTCTTGATTGTTAATTTAAAAAAAGGTTTATTTCATTCTAATATATATATATATAATATATATATATATATATATATATATATATATATATATATATATATATATTGATTAATTAATGTGTCATCCACAGGCTGCTGTTTTGTTGTATCACACCTATTCAGTGTGGCTATGGACAATCGATTATCCCATTCAGTACCGCTGTGTAGGATCGAAACCTTCACCTCAGACCCAGACGCTCTACCCCCTCCCCTATGCACTACTGGATGGTCAGTAGGACCGAATTAAGCGATATATTTACTTACGCACAATTCTCCGTTTACCAAAATACTTCATTCCAGAGCTGGAAGAGCGTTACTTGAGTAGCGTACAGGAGACGAGTGCCCTGCCTACGAGTGCTCAACCTTAAAGAATGAAGCATTAATTATAATTGTAATTAATGATCATGTCATCAACAAACAGCTGTTTCGTTGTATCATATATGTATTGATTACAAACGTTGCAGTGATCATTTTCAGTTGGAATAGAAGTATTGTGTAGTTTGCCCTTGCAGCAACCAGTTTCGTTTCTTTCTTTATTTCTTTCCTGTCGAAATTCCCTCTCTTTCTCCTTTCCTTCTTTTCCTCTTCTAAGCTGTTTGATCTCCTGACAACCACTCACCATATTGTCTCTTGTCCCTGTTTCCAAATCCTCCAGGTCCAAATCTCCTTATTTCTTCCTGTTGCTTAGAAGAATGCAACTATTATTTGCCACGGCGCCTTCGGTATTTCCCAGCATCGAAGTCCTCTCTGTGATTACTTCCAAGACCTCTTCCGTTAAAACTGACATGGAAATGAATATAAGCAAATCTTCACAACCCACCTCCAGTACATAAATGCACTTAACGCATTGTTATGTTCTGTGCGCTGTTGTCTAGTGCAGTGTTCTCCAGTTGCCGACAACTGCCCCTGCCCCTGCCCCCTTTTAGAGCATATATTCCAGAGCTACCCCATCGTAAATTTGACGGAAAATGCGTTGAAAAATTAATTTTGATATACATTTTTGGGGGTATGTACCTACCCATCTCAATGAGACGCTTTCGGCTGGTCTATCGATTCCAGTTACGTTAAACAACAGAAAGAGAGGGAGGAAGACGAGTGATGTCATTAAAAGAACATCTATTCCGATCAATCTTCTGGCCAGCTGCTATCGTGTCATAATAGATTGAACGAGGTTTGCATCAATCTATTTGAAAAGACTAAGTGTACTCTAAACGCGGAAAATGGCCATTTACGATTTTTATTGAAAATGATACTCGCAAAATATTTTCATATCGCAAAATCAATTGAATTGAAGAAAGGTGACTTGATCCTCCCCCTGTATTACTACCACGGACACATCTTGAAACTTATTTTCAAATCTTAACATTTATTTTATAACCATGAATATGATAACACAGAAGTATCTTAAAGTGCTCGATGTTTTGAAAGCTAATTTTATTGTGCAGCAGTTGAAGGGTCTTTTTTCTTTCATGATTGATAGCTGTTGACTACTTGGCAATTGAATTATTTAAAAAAGCTGATAGAATTCTTTGAATCAGAGAAATGGGAAGTATACGAACTTCGATCAGCTTTACTTTAAAATCAGCTTCCAAGACATACAACTTGATAAATTGGAGGAATTGATTTTCATTATTTGTCTTCGTTAACCTCACCGCTTCTTGTATATAACACTCACCTACAACTGCCTCGAGTTCGAAATCCCCCTAAAGTTTTTCAGCGCCCCAAAGCGGTGGCACCTACTTTGAGAAGCATGATCGAGTGCATGTTCCTTGAATCTATAACGAACCAACAGGTTTTTTTTAGTTAATGGCATGAGAAGCTCTAAAACTGTTTGTATTAAAGAGGATACAGAGTTCAATTTTAAAGATGTGTCAACGCATCTTCATAAAACGTTTTTTTGATTTGTCAGTCGATCCCAGTTATGTTAAACAACATTAGGAACGAAAATGTGAGAAGTCACTACATCGTGACATCTATCCCGATCAATTTTTTTCATCTGCTAAAAATGATGTTATTTCAGATAATCCAGGGTCCACAGGGAAGCCAAGAATAGACCCCTCCCCAAAGGAAAAAAAACCGCCGAAAATGACCATAATACTTGCAGAGTATTTCCATATCGCGATAGTTTACAAATATGAGAATAAATTGACTCAAAGAAAAACTACTTGCTCTTCTCCAACCCGACTTCTACTACTACTGCATATTGTGGATCCACCGTTGAACTTATGGTTCTTGTTGGCTCTTTCAACATTACTCATCATCACTTTTGACAGCATTAAATCTGAAGACTTCCTCTCCAAATTCACCCATGGCTTGCTTTGCGATAACAGATATCCCCAGAAACGTCAAGGGAGAGTTATCATAATTCATCTTTCATGGTTTTTGACATGGAAAAAAAAAAAAGAGAGAAGAAATTTCTGGCGTACAAACTCGGATCGAACAGAGGGCTACAGAAGGAGAAATGCTAAGGATAACACTGAAAGATAGAAAAGAACTCAATATGGATCCAGGAACAGACCAGGATATCATACAAATCAAGACAGCTGACTTGTGCTCTTGGGATAGCAAACGTAGTCGGAAAAGACCCAGATGGAGGGATAGATAGAAATGCCGGTTAGAAATAGCAGAGATTAGCGCAATCACGATCATCATGGAAGGAGATGGGAAAAGTCTTTATCCATCAGTGGAAATTTAATGATATATCATCATAATCATCTTTATCCTCAGCCTTTTAGCGTCCGTTGTTCGACATAGACCTTCCTTAGGATTCGCCAAACCTCTTTATTATGAGCGTTGCGGAGCGAATACTTATTGATCTTGTTTATTTCGTCACGCCATCTTATATCTTGCCAGTCAGAATTTCGCATGTGATCTCTAGGGATCCACATTGTGAATCATGATGTCCATTTGCTGTCTGACATTCTTGCAACATGACCAGCCCATTGTTATTCAAGTTTTCTCATGGATTCTATGATATCCCTGACTGTTATTTTTCCTATGATATACCGAGCTGTTTTGTGATCCTGAGCATAATTCTAAGTTCGACGATTAATCTTCTGGTGAGGTTCCATATTCAAGGCCTTTGGTAACACTGTTGACTAATAAAACACTCTATGGTTCCAAGCGTACGTTCTTTTGAACGGAAACAAGAATCTTGCCTGCTTTATTTAACCAGATATGTATGAAAGCAGGATTGATACCCAAGTATATATATATATATATATATATATATATATATATATATATATATATATATATGGCATCATCTGATGATCCCAACAAGAGAAAATTCATACATAATTCAATAGTAACAAAGTATTGGGGAAACAAGGGTAAAACGAAGATTACATAAGTTGCATTGAGTGATATTGGGGAATGGGTGACTGAAATGACACAAAAAATCTATTGAAAATGACTTTTTAATGTTTCGTGCTTAAAGCTGTAAAGCTTTCCAGACTTATATATGTATATATATGTATAAAAATAATCATACGTAAGTATACCATGTGTAAGTCTGCAGCTTAATAATGAAAAAAAAAAAAGATCTATTCTGCAAATATAATGATTTTTCAACATAATCTCTATTTTGATGAACTTAATTCAGTGGAGAATATCAATGACAGAGATCGAACATTATACAATTGAATTTCTGATCAGAATTCAGCTAATTACTACCTGTCAGCCTATGGATTTATTGATCCACCTTACTATACCTATCCATCCATCCAGTACCGATACCTAACCTTGTCAGCTGTTATTTTAATCGACTAGCACAAACTGTTGTTAATACAGTGGTTTCAAATTCTTCTTTCTTCAAAACTCAAGGACCTCCTCCACAGATAAGGTATTTTGACTGACCTCTATTTTCAGCATGAAGTTTTTTGACAGAAATAAATGAACTACTGAAATAAGCAACTTCTCACCTTCAAATCATTTTACCTATAAAAATCAATTAGATTTCAAATGGATCACATTCGTTCGAAACTTGAGGTCTCTGTTCGATAATCATGATATCTCTGCAATGCATGACTCAGTTCAAGTGTGTCCGATTTGCGTTGGATATTCAGTCCTGTAAGTTGCATAATGTTGCCAACCCAAAGAGAAATTTTTAAGCTAAAACGACCGCCCCAACTGCCAAAATGCTAATAAAACCGCTCTCTTTAGCTATTCTTAATATATATATATGTGTGTGTGTGTGTATCTGTCTATAAGTGCATACGTAAGATGTGTCAGTAGGGCCATGGTTCATGCAAATATGTGAGAGACAACTGTGTTAACGCACATTTTCTCGAAGATGTGTACAAAAACTGGTGTATGAGCATATTTCTCATTGTTTCATCGGATAATACAAGATGTTTTATGATTCATTTTTTGTCTTTTTCTCCCATTTCTGTACTGGGAAAAATCTTTGAACCATTCAAGATAAAAATATCAATCGGGCAAGTCCTACTTTTAAAGCGAGAAATGGAATTCTTGAAAGTCATTGATTTTGGGTTTCCTTTGCCTAAAAAGGCAAAAAAACGAATTAAATTTTATTTAATTATTTGAAAAAAAAATCTAATATTGACTTAAAATATTGCATTGGTCGGACTGGAAAATCCAATTTGGTTGAACCTGTTTACAAGCGAGTGTTGGTTTTGATTAGGATGAAGGAAGTCAGTAGGGACGAGGGGAAGAAAGGAAGGGAGGGGGGAAGGAAATGAATGAAAGAATGGAGGAAGGTATGAATGAAAGAGAGTATGAACGAACCAAAAAAGGTGGGGAAGAAAGAATGGAGGGAGGTACGAATGAAAGAGAGTATGAACAAATCAAAGAAGGCAGGGAAGAAATAATGAAAAAGTGGAGGGAGGAATGAAGGGGGAAAGGGAAGGAAGAAGGAGATAATGAAGGGAGAAAAAAAAGAAAGAAAGAATGAAGGGTGGAAAGAAAAAGAGAGAATGAAAGGAAAAAAGACAAAAAAGAAAGAATGAGTGAAGGAAAGGAAAGAAGAGAAAGAATGAAGAGAAGAAAGAAAACAAGGAAGTGAAGAAAGAACCAAGGAATGAAGGCAAGAAAGATTGGAAAAAAAGAAGACTTTCTCCAATTCAGAGATTATCAGAAAACAAGATTGTACAGCGCACTAGGTAAAACTTGGTGAACTAAACCGTCATGCAACCAATGTCTTTTGGCTGCACGCTATGCTGGTGTTGATCAATTAAAAAAAATTGAAAGTGGGGGATCAATGATTGAGTTACTTCCCTCTACTTGTGTTGCATGGTAGTTCCTTAAAAAAGTCTGAAATTTCAACTAACAAGTGTGAATGCAGCTGGGGACCAGTTTAGCATTGATGTACAATGTAAATTGAATCACTGTCCCACTAAAAACCTAAATGGGGGCATAACAAAAACATTTGGTAGAGAAATCTTTAGTCGTCAAACTCCATCAGTATAGCCTGCACGCACGATGCATACATACATAACCAGGCAGCCCAGCTTGAAAACTGGAGAAAACTATGTTGACAGTTTTAGTCCAGTAAATTGAGAAACATAGGACATGTTTTTGTTGACGGCCCCCTCCCCAAAAATGTTTTTGGAGTCGCAGCTAAAAATGTTAGATAGACACTGAGGTCAAGTACATAACTGAAGATGATTACCAGCAGCAGCAGCAAGTCTTTCAGCGTCCGTCGTTGGACATTGACCTTCCTCAAGATTCGCCTGACCTCTCCATCGTTGTCGTCACAGAGCCAATACTTTCTGATCTTGTCTTGTTCGTCAAGCCGTCTAATTTCACTAATGATCTCTAGGGATCCATGTTGCGAGTCGTGATGTCAAGCTGTTGTCTAGCATTCTTGCAACATGGCTAACCCATTGAGGATACTAATCCGACTTATCATTCACCAACAAATGACAATACTTCAATTCAGAAATTCTGACAACTAAGTTCGATATCCAGCTGAGGCAATTTGCGTTTACTTCCTTAACAAAAGCATGAATCCATCTCTTTCCTCTGCCATGGGTAAGATAACGAGGGGGGAGTGAGAGACGCTTCCAGGTTTAGTTCATATATCGAAAAGAAGCAAAGTACGTTGAAGCCTTGGTTGGCATTCGGACGCAACGGTTTTTATTCAAAACTCTCAGCAAAGGTTCATCAAGTTCTCTAGTTGGTATGTCTGTCAGTCTATCTAGAGGGCTAAAAATCTAAACATTCACTCTTTATCATGTCAATAGAAGAAAGGTTTTTTTCTAATTCGTTATTTGGAAACGAAACTATATACTTACCACTTCTGAAAGAACCCCTCCTAAATAAGATTATATCCCTGCCCTCAATTTAAAAAAAAAAAATTATGAACGAAAAAAAAAAAAAGACATTAGGCTGGACGACCCAATTTAGAATTCTTGAACCTCATATCTTCACATAAGTACATTCGCAGATAACTAGTGACATTAACTCCGAAATAATGTAATAGGAGACCCAATGGCGACCCAAAGACGGACAAAAAAAACCCATCTTTTCGCCTTCTATTAAGTTTTAAAGGTGTGACGAATACAGGCTGTAGAAGCTAAGATTCCTTCAATTCACCCCCACGTGTATACACCTTTTCCGATAAGAGGCATACACTATCATGATTTTTTTTTCTCTCAGGAAAAATATTTCATTTTTTCCGATACATTAAACAACCGTACTTTGAGCTTGGCGATAATGACATTTGAATGGTTTTAATGGATGAAAAGATTATGACATTATAAATGTTATGGTATGTGACTCAGTTTTGCTGTTTTTGAAAGACAACGAAGTGAAATAGAGCGATGAGAACACTTATTTCAAGGCCTCAATTCTAACAGTACCTCTGAACTACATTCAAGTTGAATAAATATAGATGAATGTGAAATATAAAACCCTTGAATGACTATATTGACTATGAGTTGTGGCACTTACCTGCAAGTCAGGTGTAGGGGTCAAGCCTCAGACATTTTGATATATTCGTGAGTTAGTCCGTGTGTTCTAATGCTCCTGACCATTGCAGTTTCGTCTACATAATTGGAATTTGTGTACTCCCCTAGACACCTTAAAGAAATGTTTTTATATTCGGAAAAAAGCCTTCTTTTCACCTTTCTGTCTCTTACTTTGACGGGTTTATTAATAACATCTAAAGTCTGTTACGATATTTTTTGCGTATTTTTACATGTTTTCTTGTATAAAACGACAGTGATATCATTAAAGGAATCAATTCTGACTATATTTATTCTTCGACGGATCCTTTGTATATGACATCTAATTTTGATGCTACAGTCGTTCCGTTATTGACTACGATGGCGAGTTTATTTATTCATTCATATTTATCAACACAATATCTCAAAAAAATCTCTATGAATTTCAGCGGCATTTTGTGAAAGGGTTAGCCACGAACTGAGAAAGGATTTATCAAATTTTCCAGCGGATCCAGGTTTTCATACAGTTAATTCCTACCTTTCACAGAGGCTATATATAATCTGATTATCAGTAGGCATAAAAACAGAAAGTCTGCGCTCTCCGAGTGCTATCAAGTTCCATATGCTTTTTTCATCTTTTTTTTTTTTTTTCTTCCTTCAATTTACATTTCTAGTTCAGAAGCTCAAACTCTTCCGGGATTTTCGTTTGCAAAGTTATCGTCCTACAAAAAAGGTTAGTTAATAGCAGTAGAGGTGTCTTTTTACAACAATTGACATCTCGACCTTTGTACTTGAAGTGGGAAATAAGATATTTTTACCAATATTAAGTGCGAACACTAAACTTGACACGAACATTCACACGTGTTTTTATCATAGTTTAACATGTATTGTTTATATATATATATATATATATATATATACATATATATATATATATGAAACGAGACAACATGTCATGCAAGAAGAGGCCGTCTCAACATAACGCCGCTCGGAAGCCGGAGTCCTGACAAAATATAAATATAATTGCTGATAGACAGTCGTACTCTATTCATATTTGTCACATATTTTCTTTTGAAAGCTATGTTTTGAACGTATGAAGAGATAATGACATTATTAATTTTATGGTACGTGACTTCGTTGTTTCTTTTCACGCACGAAAACTCAGTCAAATAGAGCAATGAGAACACATATTTCAAGACCTCGATTCAAACAGTACCCCCGAGCCTCATTCTAGTTATACAAATATAGATGAATGTGGAACAAGGTACCCTTATATGAGTAAAATGACAATGAGTTGTGGCAATTACCTGAAAGTACTGTGTCAGTTACAATGAAGGTGCTGTGTCAGTTACGATCAAAAACCTGTCGAAATAAAGCAGAGCTCTATGTTTGGTACCTTTTCTAATTAAACCATTCAATCCTTGAAACCATCAAGAAAATCATTTTTCAAATAGGATTTATTATGTCATTATGATACTTTTGTTTTTATGGTTACTCAAAAACTAGATTTGTTAAAACTGTGTCTTGATTCAATCTTTTACTTCTGGTATCAAGAATAATGTTCACTCAGTTTCTTAAATCAGTTATACTAACTTGAAGAGATTTCAACAATGGAATCTGATTATCTCTTTAGAGTTCCAGTCTGGAACCTTAGAGCATGCTGTCAGTCTTCCAGGTTCAAGATGGCCGCCAGTCAGCTGACATGAATTCAGCCAAAAATATTGGTTAGCACAAAATGCTCCTCATATCCATGAACATAGATGGAGCAACGAATAAATGCTACAGGCAAAATAATATACATATATATATATATATATATATATATAATATATATATAATATATATATATATATAAAAAAGGCTATCATTTTTACCCTCTGTCACTCTTTATATACATACACATATGCATGTATATTAACAATCATATTTATGTATAGATATTTGCATATACACATATATATATATATATATATATTTATATGTATATAAGTATCAATTTCACTCCCTCTCATTGTTTCTCATTCTTTGTTTACGTACTTACATATATGCACATATATTAACAATCATATTTATGCATATATATCTGCATATACATATATATATATATATATATATATATATATATATATATATATATATATATATATATGTATATACGTATATATTTATATACATATATACAATGATTATGAATTGCATTATATTATATAGAAACTCTAATTTGGAATGATCACACATTATTACACAGTGAATGTACCATTTGGCCTTGACAACGTAATTAGATTAAACACAGGTTTGATTCGTGCAGCAGCTCTATTTTCTTCAATTGTTCATTCTATTTACATTGCCTAGGCCAAATGGTACATCCACCGTTTGATAATGTGTGATCATTGCTAAGATTTTCTATTTACACAATTTTTAATCATTCTGTCAAATTTTAAGTACCCATTTCTCAATAACATATATATATATATATATATATATATAAATATAAAATTTCCACTCTCTATCTTTATACTAACATGTATGCATATATGTTAATGATCATATTTATGTACATATACACATGAATATATATATATATATGATATACATGACACACACACACACACACACACATATATATATATATATATGTGTGTATATATATATATATATATATATATATATGTGTGTATATATATATATATATATATATATATATAGCTTTTTGCATTGGTAAACTCTCCTGTTCCTTCTTAAATGAATTCTATCTTTATTCTCTGGAATTTCCGTTAGAATTCTTCCCTTTCGAAAGACCAACTGTGCAAAAATGGCCCTTCATTCTCAGAATGACTCACTTGCGTAATCAGAAAATATTTCAAATATTTCCCTCCAGAATGTCCGTCTTCTTCAGCTTTCCCTGCTCGCCTCCCATCTCTGTCACCAAGTAGTTAACACTTCTCTAAATGTGCACTTACGCATGCATCCAAGCTGGGCCTCGTGCAGAGAGGTGCAGCTGATGCATCACACTGGAGATCAGGAGTTCCTTGCGCCGAGCTGTGTACCAAAATTTCCATGTTGATACTGTTTCCTCAATGAATATATTGTAACTCTCTCGTTTGCTATCAAGCGGATGTAGTATGATGAACCAAAAAGAATGGAAAAATTATAAAAATTATTAAAATATCCTGGGAAGAGCATCAAAACTTGTTCCAGAATTTTAAAAAATGTCCCCTAGAGAAACTTGAAGAACTGAAACTATGAACTTTAAAAAAAAAGAGAACAAGAGAAGACTGTAAAGATCTAAAATAATCGAAGGCATGCAACATCCAAGCTAAAAAAAATCTTTATGATAAATAAAAAAACAAAAAAATCATTACATGAATAAAGGAAAAAACTAGAAACTGCCGAACAGGAAAAAGATCTCGGCATAATAACATCAAAACTCTAAATCTAAAACCATTCATCAAAAATTACTGAAAAAAGCCTCTAAGATAACTCAAATGATAGATATCAGATTTGAGTTCCTTGATATAAAGCCATATATGTTGTGTATAATACTTTAAATAAGACTCCAATTAGAATTGGCAGTATAAGCATGGTTGTCCATACTGCAAAAATTAAATGAATGAATTGGAAAATATCCAGAGAAGAGCAACAGAACTTGTTCCAGAACTAAAAAGTCTCCTCTATGAAGAGAGACTCAAAAAACTGAAACTAAAAACACCAGAGGAGACCAAGCGGAAATATGATACAGAGATTCAAAATAGTAATAGGCATCGACAACATCCTAGCTGAAACATCCTTCATAACGAATAAAGAAAAAGTATATATATATATATATATATATATATATATAAAAATAAAAATATAGCAGAAAAAATCTGAGAACAGGATTCTTCTTTCTGAGAATTATCAACACGTAGAATAAATTTGATGGATCAAGATCCAGGATTAATAGAAGCTAAAACAGTGAACCGCTTTGAAAAATTCATACGATATTTATACTCCTAACAAAAAAAATATTTATAGATTGAAAACACTTTTGAAGAATGAAAAGCAGTAACTATAAAACAGATAGGTGCATAAATCATATGTATATATATCATGTCTCATCTTATCATATAGCTGATGGAGATAGGATGTTGTGGGGTAATCCTTCTGTGATTCGGCATTTTCATTAATCCGGTATTTCTCCAGGTCTCAATGATGCTGGATTAGAGAAGGTCCTTTGTATCACATTGAATGGAAATGAAGCAGTGTCAGTATTTTATTTCTGCATAATTTCAATTATTACTTTGATTTGAAGAAAAAACAATTTTTGATTAGATTATCTTCAATTTGCATGTTTTGCTTCCACTCTTACCATCTAGAGAAGAATTTTTTTCATTATTATGTCATTTTGAGAAGCTGAAATGAACCCTGAATGTGTGTCCATTCATTAGGAATGTCAGTGAAGAAATAGAGAGAATAAGAGTAGATGATTAAGGTAGGGAGGTGGAAAAGAGGGTGACAGAAGGGGACTAGAGAGAGAGAAGGAGAGATAAGAAAGATTGGGAGAGTAATGAAGGAGTGGTTGACAACTGGAGGAAGAGGGAGTAAGTAAGAGTGTATTAAAGAGAGAGCATGTGTTGTAAGAGCAGCTGAAGGAAGATGAAGAGAAAAAGAGAGAAGAGATGGTAGATTGAGAGAGAGAAAGAGGGATTGCTGGTGAAGTGTTATACAACAGAGAGAGAGTGAGTGAGAGAGAGAGAGAGAGAGAGAGCATGTAAGAGAGTATGAAATATCATGAGAATCAATGAAGAAGAGAAGCCTAATGAAGGAAGATTGAGAAAGTTAGGATAGAAGAAGTAAGACTGAGAGAAAAGGAAAAGAGAGGAAGCTGAGATAAAAGAAAGGAAAACAGAAAGAGAGAAAGAGAGGAGAAAGCAGAAGGAAGATTGAGAGGGGTAGAGAAATTGAAAACAGAAAGAGGAGAGATAACAGAGAGAGAGAGAAAGGGAATTAGCGAGGCAGACTTTATAAAAAGGAGAGAGAGAGGGAGATGTTATAAAGGAGAAACGGTTAACAGAAAGATAATTGAGAGAAAGAAAGATTGAAAAGTGATAGATATATAAACGTTAATTGAGAGATGATAAGTAACCATTGGTGGAGAGAGAGTAAGAAGCAATGTTGAAGAAAGAGAGAGAGAGATAGAGAATATATAGCTGAAGGGAAATTGAGAAACTAAGAAAGACTAATAGATAAGGAAAAATGAAAGCTAATCCAAGTATGTACGAGAGAGAAAGAGAACAGAGCTAGCATTCCAAGGAAAATTATGAAGCCCCGCCACTCATATATGCTGCTTTTTACCTGATAAATCAATCAGTGGTGGTGGTGGTGGTGGCAAAATTGAGTTACTTTGATTGAAATGCTTCCTGTGTGGTTCAAGCTGTTAATTTAAAAAAAACTGAAGGACCAATTTGTTATAAACTTGCATTGTAAATTGAGCCCTCAAATGAAAACAAATTCAGGGAGGGAATTTTCAAAAAACATATGTCGTACTCATTGAAAGGAGAGAGTGGGCAAAATTTCAAGTTTCTAATACAAATGGTAAGGCCTAGGCAAAGTTCTGATAGATACATACATACATCTGATGGTCAGAGTAGGTGAATAACCTAAACCCAGCAACAGTGATTACACTGCTTGGTTATGGGGAGCAGTGATCAAGAAAGAGAGTTAGTATATCAAAGTATATATGAAAGAGAAAGAAAAAAAAGATTTTATTACCATGTAATGTGTGCATGATTAAATCATACTCAACCTCACATGGAGAGTTCACAAGACAGCACAGTATATCAGGAAGAAAACGGAAGTCAGAGACATCACTGAATCCATTAGAAAACTCTAATGGCAATGGGCTGGCTGTGTTGCAAGAATGGCAGACAACTGTTGGACATCACGACTCACAACATGGATCCCAAGAGATCACATGCGAAACTGAGGCCAGCAAAATACAAGATGGAGAGATGAAGAAGATGAGTTCTGAGAGTATTGGCTCAGTCACCCTTATGATAGAGAGTTCTGGCGAGTCCTAGAGACGGAGTATATCCAACGATGGGCGATAAAGACTGATTTCATTTGGGATTTAACGGGTTAAACTGAAATCTGAGAGAAATTATTTTTTTCTATTCCTTGCCTTTGTGTGAATGTATTATCACTTGTTTACACAAACATTCTTTCTAGAATTTGTGGTTGCATACATGGGCATCCAATGCCCCATTTCCTGGGGGGGGGGGTATATATTTCGGGGAGGGGGGAGAGTAAGAATGAGCATCCAACCCGCCATTCGTAGATTGAGCATGTATGTCCTACTGTGTTATCTAGATGTCAGATGGTGCAATTGACTTTTGACAGAGATGCATCACCTGACCCGGGGGGTGACGCAATGACGTGAGCCCAGAGCGAATAATAATACCATCTATTTATATCGGAATGTTAGGTTGGGGTTACGTAAAACAATTGTACTACGCCATTATCCGTTATTGACTATAAGATTCCAACTTTGAACCCCACTTGCCCTCGATGAGAAGGCTGGATCCACGGAGGCCCCATTTGTCCCAACCCCTACCCTTGGGGGATGCTCGTGAATGCATAATGCAGAAGTAGTGTTGCCAACTTCAATTTCAATTTGACGGCAAAAATGGAGTTAAAACAAACGTATTAAGACATCTAGATTCCCCAGATATATATCTGGAATCTTGGAAATATATTTCGTATCGTTAATAAATCTAAAATTGAATCAAAAAACATCTTGTAACATCTGGATTCTCTCATATATCTAAAATCTTGGAAATATATTACATATCATCTATAAATTCAACGTGACCTTAATCTCCAACATTTATGTTTTTTTGAAATATTACTTAATTTATTCGAAATATTTCTTATTTTATTACTAGAAATTGAATAATTTTTGTTTTTTTCTTGAAAAGATCATCGAAATTGCGATTTCTGATATCTAAACGCTACCTAAAACATAGATTTAGATGAAAAACATCTGAATCAGCAACGCTGGTTGAAAGAGAAAATGAACGTACATTTATGTAAAATATTTGAATTCGTTGAGGAGATTCTGGGAGTCTGAACACTTACAGGAATGGAGTTTGGATTCGGCAAGCCAAGTTCACGAGCTTGTTAAGACAGTTAGTGTTTGTTTACTCAACTAATGCCCTTCGGAAAGGGTTGAATTCTAAGGTATTATTTTAAAACTCTTTGGTATGACTCGGCAGTTACCAAACCTGAAGCAAGCACTTTACCACTGGGCCATGGTAATCTATGGAGTAAAAGTGAAAGGAAGTAAGATCATCAGCAAGAGAGGGAGGGACGGAGAGAAAGATAAGGGTGATAGCATCTCAGAGAGTGAAACAGAATAGAGTCTGAATGGCAGGCCAATAATTTCTCTGTCATTATTCATTAAAACTTGCAAATGATTTATTTTCGAGGAGGTTTGTTGTGTGGGGTTGGTCCTCTTCATTCTGTCCATAAATTTGAATACGCACACATACACATGTACATAAACACACACACACACACACACACATACACATACATACATACACATATACACTCATTCAAACAGAAGAAGAAATAGTTTTTTTTGGTTGTCACTTTTTTATAACCTGGACCAATCATGGCAGACTTGTCCACTGGTTACCCCCCTTCGCTCCACTTTGTGTACTTCTCTCTATATCCCCGAATCCTGAATGATCGGAGGGACAATCAAATTAATATCCTTTATTAGAAGGAATGAAAATGAAAAATGTCTAAGGAGGGAAAAAAGACAGGTGTAGTGAAGAGAGAATAGAAGGAAGACAGAAAAAGAAGAGAGAGAGAGACAGAGACAGAGACAGAGATAGACAGAGACAGAGACAGAGAGAGAATCTTGATCATATAAAGATCCCCTGGTAAAAAATAGTTGAAGTAGAGAGAAAGTGGCAATTAGTTGTTCAATAGGGCCGTTAACTCCAAGATACTAGATTTTTCTTTATTAAAACCATAAAATTCTTGGAAAACATGATATATTTTCAGTAATTAGGTTTTCCAGAACCTGTGTAACAAATTTCATTCTAATTTCTCCCGCAGTTCCTACGTTCAATATTTTTTGCATGTTATTTACATTTGAAGTGTGAACAAACAATCAGATCGACTGTACCTCAACAACTTTCGATTCCTTTTTTTTTTTCTTTGTCAACATCATAGCCAATAAGGTGCAAATATTTGAATTTTTCACCTTCAATTTCAACAGTCTGTTCACCAGACAAATACATAAAATACATATATACATACATACATGTTCATCCAGGCAGAATCACTTGAAAACTGAACGAACCGGTGTTCACAGTTTTGGGGAAGGGTTTAGATTGAAAGGCATGAATGATTGAGTGAATGAAACTCTGAACATGCAAGTAAGAGATTCTATAAGTAAAAGAATGAGAATCAGAGAATGAATGAATTAGGTAAGGATTGAGAAAAATACAGAATGAATAAAACCTCTTAGCAAGAGAAAGAATGAAAAATGATTGAGAGAATGAATGAATTAAATAAAGGATGAAAAAATACAGTACGAATAAAACATCTTAGCAAGAGAAAGAATGAAAAATGATTGAGAGAATGAATGAATTAAATAAGGAATGAAAAAATACAGAACGAATAAAACCTCTTAGCAAGAGAAAGAATGAAAAATGATTGAGAGAATGAATGAATTAAATAAAGGATGAAAAAATACAGTACGAATAAAACATCTTAGCAAGAGAAAGAATGAAAAATGATTGAGAGAATGAATGAATTAAATAAGGAATGAAAAAATACAGAACGAATAAAACCTCTTAGCAAGAGAAAGAATGAAAAATGTTTGAGAGAATGAATGAGTGAATCAGGGCTGGTCTTGGGAGCTGCAGGGCTCACCCTAGTCAAGGTCTATACAAATTTAGAGATATTAATGGAGTTTATGATAGACTTTATATATCTAAGGTAGGATGGATAAAAATCAAAAAGTGAGATGAAAAATTTTCAAAGAAATGATTTTTTACGCCATTCTATGATTCTGTAACATATTATTTGATTGAAGTACAGTAACTAAAATTCAAAATATAAACAGTTTAATCAAACCCAACTGACTTATTAAGAATTCAGGAGAAAAATTGAAATTTTTCATATTGTTCTCTGTAAAACCTGGAGTGCTGGATTACATGTTGCTGTGTGCTATTGTGTCTGATTGACAAGATTAGAGTAGATCCCCCTAGTGTGGGTCTCCTTCAGGTGCAGGGTCCAATTAGTGAAAGCTTGACCTGGAAGAAATAAAGCCATGCTTTGCATTAATGAATCACCATAGTCTGCTCGTGTACCAGAACTAATTATCTGAAATTATTATCTAAAAAATAGATCTTCTAACTAAAATGATCTAAATAAATGCCTATAAAAGGTTTGGGTACTGTTGGTAAAAATGACCATGGAGACTAAAAAAAGCTCTATTTTGAGAAAAAAGTGGTTTTAGATTGTTCCAAGTGGTATACTTATGCAAATTTTCAAGGGCGTAGCCACTAAAATGTGACCAGGACCATCCAGAGACACACACACACACACTCACACACACACATATATAAAGAGAAGAATTGGTAGCCAACTTGGCTGGCTGGCTGCTGGGGCAAGCCATATGTAGGGCTACGGTGATTTGATTAGATGGTGATTGAATTTAAAGAATGAGAAAATAAATAGAGAATGAATGAATAAAATGAATGAAAGAATGAGAACTCAAATAGATGAATTATTACATGAACGAAAGAATGAATCAGCGAATGAATTGAAGAATGTATGAAAAACCTGAATGCAGGAATTGGAGAATAAATGAAATAAAAGAGACAAAGAATTTCCCTCCATCCATTTAAATATTTTAATCGAGTCTTCATTGAATTGTACTGAAACCTTTTCTTTGGAACTTATCAACACACACACACACACACATATATATATATATATATATATATATATATATATATATATATATATGAATAGCTGTGCTTGACAAGTGCCCGATGAACCATTTTTAAAAAGTTGATATTTTCATTACTTTTAGAGCTAAAAGGCTTTTTTTTTTTATTTTCAAGCTCGAACACTCTGCATTAGAGAGTTCAAGCTTTAAAATGAACTGGGTGAAGAATCTTTGAAAATAAAGAAAAATCCAATTTTCAAAAATGGTTTGTCAGGAACTTATCATGCGCTGGTGTTTGCATATATATATATATATATATATATATATATATATATATATATATATATATGTCAGTGTATGTTAAAGTGGAGTAGATGAATTACAAAAAAGATGGATTTTATATATTCATATATATATATGTTCTTTCTGTTTTTTCAATTCCCATAGCAACGTCAATAAAATTTCTGAAAAACAAAAATGAATCCAGGAGAAATCTTGGAACATCCAAGAAGGATAAAGGTTTCCAACTGATTTTTCCCTTTCTACACCCAAAGCATCGATTTTATCAGAAACCATCAACCAAAATTGTCACCAAAACTTTTTTCAACTCTCTGGATATGCATGTATCAGATGCTGTCTCTAGTTTAAAGATGGGTCTTTAACATTTGGAGGGTTTTTCGGACTATTGAACTGCTTATTATTACTTGTGTTGTTTCCTCAACATTTCGGCTGGTTCATTCTACAGCCTTCTTCAGGTGTAATATCCGAATGCAACGGCGGGAAATAGAATGAATCGTCTGAATGTTAACCGCAATATCAATAAGGAGGCCACATTAATAGAGCTGGAGGGTCGAAAATAGAAAGATGTACTCTTTATTATGTTTAGAAAGGAAGACAGTTTATATACCCTACCACTTAAGATTTTAGTGGGGTGGGGATCCAATTAGCAATCTTAGTTAATGCTAAATTGATCACTATTTTGTGTCCAGCAGCATTCATTTTTTGAAATGATGGGAGAAGTAACTTATTTATCGATCTTCTTCACCTTTTCCCGTGTTTTGATTGATCATCACTAACACGGCATGCCAAAAGTTGTTGGTCCCACGATGGTGACAAACCTGATTAGTTAATATTTGTTAGTCTATTTGATTGTGGAGTGTAGAGTGAAACATACTGCTTTTAATATTGGAGCCTTGAGTGTAGAGTGAAAGATATTGCTTTTAATGTTGGAGCCTTGAGTGTAGAGAGAAAGATATTGCTTTTAATGTTGGAGCCTTGAGTGTAGAGTGAAAGATATTGCTTTTAATGTTGGAGCCTTGAGTGTAGAGTGAAAGATATTGCTTTTAATTTAGAACCTTGTTCACTGTTCCTAGTACCAACACCTCTAGACTTTCAGTCTAAAAAGTGGAAGGGATACTGTGATTAGTGTGTGAAATCTATGGAAGAGTATTTTGAAGAGGATTAAGGTGCCATTGCTTTAGTTAGCTTATTTCTCTGTTGATATCAAACAAATTGATTCAGTTGGACAGATCTTGTAATTTTCTCTACAATACCCTGTATTTCATCCTCAATGCTCTGATAGAGATCTTTCGGGACTGATTCTGATTATTGAATCACCAGAGCCTCACAAATGACCCACCTGATCAACCAGCCAAGCGCACTACCAATTCTCCTCTCTTTGTTCATCTATGAGAGTGTGAGTGTGTCTCCAGGCTCTCCTGGTCACGTTTTTTTGGCTACAGCCTTGAAAATTTGCATGAGTATACCACCAGGCACAGTCTAAAAATGTTTATTTCAGTTTTCGAAAAAAGATTGTCTTTTCGGGTCTCTGGGGTCATTTCTGAATAAGCAATAATGCCTGAAAGATATATTTTTTCTGATAATTCTGAATAAAAGATATATCTGTTTTAGATAATAATTCTGGTACACACGCAGGCAACAGGGATTTATTTATCCGCAACACGGATATTTTAAATCAAAATTTTGCGTTTTTTCTTCTTCCTTTTTTTTTGTTTGACCCTATTCATCATTGTTCTAGATTCAATTATCGCAGAGTTTCCCTTACTCTTTTGGACTGCCAAACCCCTTTAAGAGCTTATATCTCATCAGTCCCCAACCCCCCAATGAAATCAGACAAAAATGATATATTGGATATAAAATTTGTATCCCTTGCCCCTTACTCTCTGTTCCCAATCCTTGTTCTCCAGGGTCCTCCCTTACCTTCTAGCACCCCTATAATCCCCTTGATTTCCCAGGACTCCTACTCGCCCCCCCTCGTTTAATTCCCAACATTTTCCCTTATAAGTCTTCCTGTGATTCTAGTGTTTTATTTGATGGTTTTCTTCGAATGATATTTTTTTGAATTTTGAATGATTCATTAGATGATACGTATTTTTCCCCCTCGGTAACGTAAACCCGAAAACTGTAGCAAATAAATTGCGTCAAATGTACTGATCCTATCAACATATTCGCAGCGAAAGAGAGAGAGAGAGAGGAGAAAAAGGAAAGAATCGTTATGAGAGTTGGAAAATTCCAAAGATGGAAGTACAAAAATGCCAGTAAAACAGGTCTGGTTAGTCTCTCTATAGAAGCTGTCGCACGACTAATGTCTTTTGGCGGCATGTTGTGTTCGGGCTGATCAATCAAAAAAGTTTTAAAAAAAAAAGTGATCAATGAAAGTTACTTCTCACCTTTTGCTGGATCACTATAGACTCCGATTTATTGAAAACCAAGCGTGAAAGCAGCTGGGCACTGACTCGGGTTCAATTTAGCATAAATTTAGATTGTAAATTAAACAACTCTACTGAAAGTGAAGGGGAATATTTTGAAAAAAAGACAAATATGAATGCAGCCGGGCACAGGTAAGGGATCAATTCAACATAAATTTAGATTATAAATTGAAGCACTTCACTGAAAACCAATTTTGGGAGAAATTTTGAAAAAAGGGGGGGTGCCCACTGAAAATCAAGGTGGGGTCGGAAAAAAGACAAATATGAATGCAGCCGGGCACAGTTCAGGGATCAATTTAGCATAAACTTAGATTATAGATTGAAGCCATCCTCTAAAAACTAATTTTTGGAGAAATTTTGAAAAAAAAAAGTTTTTATTTGTTAATATAAGAAAAGTAAATATTAGAATTTTCAGCTCCCTTCTGGCCTGTATGCACGATAACAAATATAGCCAGCCAGCCCAACTACTTTGAAAACTGATGAAACCCATTGTGACAGTTGTGGTTGGAGGTTTCTAATATTAGAAATACTGAATCATATATGCTTCTTGCCCATACAGAAAACAATTTTTGATATTTTTTCTCATGATTAATAGTCTGATATTGTAAAAGGGAAAATACAGCTCTCTTCTTCACAATGTATTGGCAGTTGAAATTTAAGAGTTAATATTTTTTTCATTTCGAGACATTTGGATAAAATGCATTTTCCCAATTCCTCACGTACCTTCCATTTTAATAAAATATTAGATTCATTTTCTGGGATGTTGAACAACCATGGCTGCCCAAAGGTGTTGAAGGGTTCTATCCTTTCTTATAAGCGCGTAAGTTTGTGTTTCTGTGCATTCAAGATTCAAAAGCTCCTGGGCGTGCCGTTTTGTCTACAGACTTGGAAATTGGTACCAGTACTCCACTAGACCCGTTCTAAAATTGTTATTTCGATTTTTCAAAGGAAATTTTTCCTTTATCCTTATTTTGACAAATTTATCTATCATGATTATCCACCATCTTGATGTTTTTGAAAACTGTTTTAGTTGTTTTCCAATGTAAAACAGGGGGGTTGTCATAAATGGAATTCATTCTGAACGTTATTATTCTTTGATGGGATTTTTTAACAGGACTTTGAATTTTGACTCTAAGTTTGTTCAATTAATGACTGTAATGGTGAGATTTTAATCTGTTTGATCCACTACATTTTCTTCAAATTCTTTCTCTTTCTCTTTTCATTCATTTCTCAACCAACCTTTTAAATTATCTAAATCCTCTCCCATATATATCTCCCTTTCCCCTTCTCTCTCTTTCTCTCTGTCTCTCCTTTTCTATCTTTCTCACTCTTTTATTTTCTGTATATCTATCTATGTAATAATCATTTTTCTCTCTTTATTCCTCTCAGTTTATTTCTCTCCATGTATCTCTCTATATCTCTCTCCTTCCCTCTGTCTCTCCCCTCCAACTTCTCTCTTTCTTTATCTATCTATCTATCTATCTATCTATCTATCAATCAATCTTTTTCTCTCTTTCCCTGTTCCTCTCAGTCTATTTCTCTACATATCTCTCTTTTTCTCTCTCTTTATTCATCTCTCTCTCTCTCTCTCTCTCTCTCTCTGTGAATATAAGGCTTTGCTTTTCTCTTGTTCTTATTCCCTATCTCTCACACTCTTCTCCTCTAAAATTTTCTCTCTCTCCCTCTCTTTCTTATATATATATATATATACATATATATATATGCATATATATATATATATAAATGTATATATATATATATATGTATATGTATGCATATATGCATGTATATATATATTTATATGTGTATATATATATTTATATGTATATATATATATATATATTAGCCATTGTGCTAAACAGCCTGCTGATAAGGCCTGATAAATGCTTTAAATGCATCACTATATTGAAGCAGCTACCTATCGGTAGCAGGGTCGATTCCTGCAACAACCGCATTTTGCTTATTCTAATTACGTTGTTTAAATTGAATGATATAATAACAGAGTAACGACGGAAAATCATCTCAGAAAAGTTTCCCCTGTAATAACATAAAATACAATATCATTCTTCATTAAGATATATTTTTTTCATTATGAAGGGTATTTTGGCTGGGATGTTGTCTATGCCTTTTATCATTTTAAAGGTTTTTGTTATGTCTCCTCTTGGTCTCCTATCTTGCACTGTTATTAGTTTTAATTTTTAGAGACTTTCTTTTTCTACATAGATAAGTTTTTCAGTTCTGGGACAGGTTTTGCTCCTCTTCTCTAGATATGTTTTACAATTTTTCTATATTGTTCTTGCAATTTAGGGATCATCCTTATACTGCCTTCTCTAGTAGGAGTCTTATATTTGTTGCGTATAATACTTCAAATGTCTTTATATCAAGGAACTTGATTCTGCTTTTTATTATTCAAGATATCTCTGCTGCTTTAATTTTAGTAATTTTTTTGTACTTGGTTATGGATTTGGAGTTTTGATGTTATCATTATGCTTAAAGCTTT
>OY735236.1:32273856-32313856 GCA_963457665.1 Thysanoteuthis rhombus | reverse complement strand
AGAAAGTTTGAAAAATTGATCCTATATAAATGGTATGAATTGCTCCATGACAGTGGCCTAACTCCCATATTTCATCTGACTGTATCCAAGCTTAGAGAATCGAGATAAAGAGGTTTACAGGATCCTCTATTCATCTGATATATCTGCCATCTTCTCAAGTGTTTTTAGCCTCATACCTGTGAGAAAAGGTTCAATAATAGGGAAGCCATAATTCATACTTTTAACTAATTCAAGACCACTAGTATTAAAGAATTTGATAGAGATGGCAAATTATCATCAGAGGATCGTCGGAAAAAATGTCATTGCTCCAAATAGGTCATGTTGGAACGAAATGTTTACGGTCTTTTATTGTTTATATTATGTTTTATCCTACTATTCAAAAAATGAAATTTTATATGTATCAACCTAGTACAACACTAAAGTACATTGACAGTCACTATCCATTGTCTGTGACTTTACCACCAAGGTCGCATCATTGCTGTGTACATATATGTATATAACTAAGACTTCATAATTTTCTTTCGCAGTTTTTTGTAGTTTTTTTCATTCCTTTTCTGTAATTGCCTCTAAAGGTTTCTCTTATCTTTCTACATTTATGTTGATTTCAGTGTTGTCAAGTATGGTTTATTATTCATAGCTAGAAATCTCTTTAAAAACGACTAAAATCAGCTAGATTTCATATATTTTATTTGTTATATAGATGTATGAGTGTGTGAATATAAGTATATTTATATTCATTTATATAAAATGAGTAGGAATTTTTCTTGATGGCTCATTACAGATTTTACATTATGTTTCGCTACAAGAAGATTTTCAAAATTTGAACCGATACTTTAATACTTGTACATGTTTGTTGTATATTTTATTACATATATATATATATGTGTATATATATGTGTGTGTGTGAGTGTGTGTGTATATATATATATATATATTTATATATATCTATATATATATATATATATATATATATATATTTACATATGTATAAATGTATATATATGTATAAATGTATATATATGTATATATATATATATATATGTACATATGTATAAATGTATATATATGTGTATATATATATATGTACATATGTATAAATGTATATATATGTGTATATGTATATATATGTACATATGTATAAATGTATATATATATATATATATATATATATATACATGAATCTATGTGTATGTAAATGTATATATGTGTATATAAATGTATCTATGTGTACATGCATGTATATATATATGTGTGTTTGTATATATGTATGTATACATGTGTATATGCATATATGTATATATGTATATTATCCACACCTTACATGAATAGATCTTTTATCTGTAATGATCTAAAAAAATCACCCGTACATGATTTTAGCATTGTTGGTCCAAAATGACAACTGAGACATTAAGAAGCATTTTTTTTCAAAATAGCAAGAAAAATTGTTCCGAGATGCTGCTTAGTGGTGTACTCACGCTAATTTTCCAGGTTGTAGCTCCCGGAATGTGACCAGGAGCTCCCAGAGACCCTTGCACACTCTCACATATACAGACAAGCACAGAGAAAAAAAATCTGTCAAAATTTGGTGGGTTGGTCAGACGATTTGTGAAGTTATGATGATATAAGTAATTCATATTCATAGTCAACGAAAACCCACTTATCAAATGAAAGAACTATGTATTAAGACACAACAACAAATCAATAGTGTGAATTCTTTTTCAAACTCCAGGTCAAGTTGGAATTGACTCTTTTTTTTCACCATAACAACAACAGTGACAATCCTCACCTAATTCAGGGGAGTGAACTTTTCATTTTTATCAATCACGTCACTCTGAACCAAATCTATATATATGAAATAATCATTTCCCTACTTCAATTTGAAATTATGACTCCGTGATTGTTAGACGGTTCTCTTACAAACTGAGCCTAACTGAGAAGTCTTATGTATACAGAAATCCCTCTCTTCCTTGTATGTTGACATATCTCTCTCTTTCTTTGTTAGTTGGGAACTGTGACCAAAACTGTCACCTTATGTTTCTTTGGTTTTTAAAGTGGTCTGGCTGTGTATGTATGTATATATGTATTGGACATGCAGGTTGCACTCCTAAGGCTAGAGGGCTGAAGATTTAAACACTTGAACACTTAGTCCTTATCAAGTCTTCAAAAAACTGATTATTTTCTTTAGTTAACCACGTCTATAATTTTTTGGGGGTTGGGGTCAATTTGCGATGTAAGCACATACTAAATTATGTTGTGTCCCACAGAATTGATGTCTGCATTTTTAAAAATTGGGCTTTTTAGTGATCACTACCAAACAAAAGACAAAGGAAGTGACTTGATTATTCATTGATTACCCTTTTCCCAATTTCTTAATTTATCACCCCAAACATAGTATGCTCTTAATAGATATTTGTCACATGACGGTCTCTATTGAGTGACTTATTAGACTATTTATTTCTGCCTGTCTTTAGTCTTCTTTATTTCTTTCTTTCTTTTATCTTTCTTCCCTATTCCCTCATCAATCCCAACTGTCATCATAGGTTTCTTCAGTTTTTAAATTGATCTGATAGAGTTGTACTGGCCACATCAATGGAGTTATAGGACTGGAAATTTTAACATCTACTCCATATCAAGTATAGAGAATTTTTTTTTTTTTTTTCTCAAAATTCCCAACCCAAATAGGTTATTAGTAGTTTTAATATAAATTTGTGCTATATTTTTCCAATTTTTTAACTGATTTCCCCTACATTACATACTGTCAAAAAGACGTTTATTATGAGATGGTTTTTATTGAAGGACAAACCCGACTGGTTCTATCTCTCTTTTCTTTCTTTGTTATCTTTCTATCTTTGAACTTCGGCACAGTTTCCTTGACAAATTCTTGCATAACACCGCTAAATTAAGCTCCCACATTCTGCACAGATCTTTTTCTGAAGTGCCGAGGATCGATACCTTGAGCCTCAGCAAAGTGCCCAGTATATATATTCTGATTTAAGGCAGATGACCAGAGAGCAACACTTCAATCATAAGCAGAGCGCACAGGTTATTAACTCCGATTATATACATAATGCACAGATATTCTGCTTCTAGATAGATATGCCTTCTATATGTGAATAATCCTGTCATTTTTGAGGAGTACTATGGTAGTTTTATTGATAATGATTCGTAATGATGGTAATGATAATAATGATAATAATCTTCTACTACGTTTATCATTTCTAACCTTTCCCTCAATTTTTTGTTATTGTAATGGCGTAGGTTGTTCTCGAGCGGGGACTCTTCCTGTCATTATAGATATATCACTATTGTAGTGTCTGTCATCCAATGACATAACAACCAAGTTAGTCTCTTTGATAAATAGCTACGTATGAAAAAAAATCCTGTCTGAGCAAAAACAAGAAAAAACTTGGTAATTCTTTTTTCTATTTCGGTAAATAAAATAAAAGTAATAATAATAATTTCATTCTAAAATGAGAATACATTGTGTCTAAGCTGTAAAATTACTTGTTGGGAAAAAAGATTTCTTCACAGAAATGTTTTTTTCCAATTCACATCAACCTATCTCCACCCTCAGCCCTGACAAAATTCTATATTATTAGATTTATTTAAAACTTTCCAATCATTACTTGACACAATTTTTATTTCTGTTTATTCGTAGCATCATTGTTCAGCTAATCTAGATATTTCATTTGGTTTTCTATGACTTTACATCACCTTTTAGCTAAATTGTGTATTCAATCATAAAAGAATGATTCCTGTTTTGAGTCAATGAATTCTTCAGGGAATTTCTCAATTTCAGGAAATGAATCAAAACTTCCATTGAAATTGTCAGTAGGTTTCCTCAGTTTCCAAGTTGATAAGTCTGGCTGACTATATATGTGTACGATACGTGCAGGCCATATGAACTGGAAATCTAAATATTTACCCCTTATTATGTCACAAGAAATTTTAAAATTTTTTTAACCCCCTCCCCTCTGGATTTTCAACGAAGGGTTCTATTTGCAATGTAAGTTCTTGCTAAATTGGACTTTAGTTTGTCCCTGGCTGCATCCATAGCTATAATCAGATTTTTTAGTGATCCAACAAAAAGCAAGAGAAGTAACTTATTCTCTGATCACCCTTTTTTTCCAATTCTTTAATTGATCCCTCCCAACAAGGCATGCTTCTAAGGAGTGTTGCATAGAGCAAAATGAGTCCAAAGATGACAAGTGTGGAAAATGTTCAGCAAGTTGAAGTACTTCAGGATGCTGAGTCACATTTGCAACTTGAAGATGTTGTCACGCAGCAAAATCACTGATCATATTCCTTGCCTCCTAAAGTATTATTTGTCTTTCAATGCATCATTCAAAAGAGCCAATTGCTCACTGTAACATTGTGCAAAAGCATACTCCATCAATGCTCAATAGAAGATTCCTTCTGAATCCCACCAAACTCAGAGAACTTCTATCTCAGAGAATCACTTAAATGTTTAAATGTTGAAAGCTGTCTTGGCTTTAGGAACGGTTTTGTTAGATTTTGATTCTCATAATCAATTTATTTTTCATTTTTCTCCATCTTGTTCAAAATTCCTTTTTCGGTGTCAAGAAGGAAGAGAAAGATAAGTGTTTGAAAGCAATTAGGTCTGTGGAACCGAAACCTTACATCTGAATTTTTACTAAAACTTTTAAATGACATCCTTCAGTCAAGAGCTGATTTCAGAGACACTTGTAACAGGAATGGTTGATCTCTCAATGGAAACTGTTGTATTTACAATAGCTCTTTGGAAGCGCATCCATGTTGGGAGTGATCAATTAAAAAAAATTTTTAAATAGTAATTAATGAATAAATTACTTCTCTTACGTTTTGTTGGGCAGTGATCACTTGAATAGTCTGAATTTTCAGAAGACAAGTATGAATGCTGCTCGACACAAACTATATAACCTACCTAGCATGAACTCATATTGAAAATTGAATCCACTGCTAAGAACTTACGTGAGGGTTGAATTTTATAAGATATGATTAAGAGAGAATTTTTAATTTTTCAGCCTTCTAGCTTCATTGGTGCAGGCCTGTACATGAGATTCATACATGAACAGAGAGCTTGACCAGTTTGAAGAAACGTATGTTGACCGTTTTAGTCAATGGTTTCTAATGATAATTAAAATAAGACGAAATGGAATGATTCATAACAATACTGTACTCTTAAATTTCTGACCCAATGATCAACTAACCTACTTTTGTACTTGCAGTGTATCTGTACAATAAAACCTGTACTCTAAACTGAATGTGAGTATCCCACTAGCTGTGCCATTTCGAAAAGGCTCTGACCTTGTCTTCTGGCCGTAACAATTCGGATTTTATTAAAGCCACTCAAATCTTTCCCCTTGCCCATAACTGTGACATTCAACGCATCAAGATGGAGTACTTGAGGCTGGCTTACCTCCTTATATATCTCGGACTCTGACATGCACAGTTGTTATGAGATAGAAGCTGTCATTCTTGCCACATGTCGATGGTCATAATGTTTTTGCTCCTTATGGTTTATATATATGTATTTGCAAATATATATATACACACAAAAGTAATATTGATTTGGAACAGGGCAAAATTTATTGATGATCGAATTCATTTAAAATGAATTATGCAATAGTTGCTATCAAACCATAATTGCACCTACCCAAGCTATGTAAATGCATTTGTAATATTAGTGTGTATGAATATATTCATTCATATATATATATATATATATATCTATATATGTAGATATATATTTGTGAATGCATCATATTATTTGAAACTCTATTTGAAATGACCTCCTGTTATTACATGGAGTTTGAGTTACTCATCGTTGATGGCCCAAACAGAATAAACAATTAAAGAAAAATCCTGCAGGAGTCGAGTCAAATCTGCGATCCAGAACGTAACATCGCTCTAGGCAGAGTTACTCATTTTCCATGCAATAGAGGGAGGTGATTTCAAATAGAGTTTCAAATAATACAACGCATTCATAAATATTCTGTCAGATTATGTATCCATTTTTCTGTAATGGCATGTGTTAGAAACAACAGTGCAGACGTGGAAAGTGAATGAACAAGATGAGAAGAGTGGGGATAAAGAGTTTTTTTGGGGGGCCTTCGTGTTTCAGTCGGGCTGTTTAGCTCATCATTTAAGAGAGATGTTACCTTATCGGTCGCAGGTTCAATTCCTGCTGCAGCCGTATTTTTCAAAAATTGTTTATCCTATTTACGCTGTCTAAACCGAGTGACTCATTCTCCATGTATCAAGTGGAGGTCATTCCAAATAGTGTTTAAAAAAATAGAGCTCATTCTTGAATGTTCTGTTGGATTATATATTGATTCCATTGTAATATATGTATATATATATGTGTGTGTAGAGAAAGAGAATGGGCCAGAGATCTACACAATTTTGAAAAAATAATATGCATATACACGAATATATACACATATATATATATATATATATATATATATATATATATATATATATATACGGTGATAGTATACACTCAGATAAGTATCACATTGGCATAGCTATAACTGTCTATATGTGAGAAAGATCACCTGCTGATAAGATGATTGAGGAAAGATGTCATCCAACTCTGATATCACGCAATTTATATAATATACAATCTGACTTCACTCGCTCTACTCCGACCTGTGCTTTCTTGTTCCTTCAGGCCCCACTCAACTTTAATAAATATGCACCAGCAAAGACCCCGTGGGTAAGGAGTATGAAATGACTATCACGCAGAATTCTTGCTTGCTGCACTTTTCAATTTTCTTTTTCAACATCGCTTTCCGATTTGGTTATAGATCGGGTAACGCGAAAATATTTCTCCATTCTATCTTCGGAATAAATAGATTTCTTATTTTTCTCGAGAACAGAGGAAAAGAAAGTTAGAGGTTGAGAAAAAAATAAAAATAAATCTTTTTTTGAAAGTGTTATTCCAGAAGAGCTATCTAACTGCAATATAAACCCTGTACGGAAAGTCTGTCTGGAAAGTTTCCAACCACTTGGATTATCTCAAGAACCAGTTATGCAGCCTTAATATAACTTGGCAACTAATAACCAGTGGGGACCTCGCCGTGCATGCATGAACAGACGCACTCCTGTTGGCAGTGATACATCATTGTATGGCTACCAATAATCGGTGGGGACCTTACTTCACATATACGAACTGACACTCTCCCTTGAGGTTACTCAGTTGGCAGCAATACACCATTGTGTGGCAACCAATAATTGGTAGGGACCTTACTGCGCATACATGAAGAGACACTCTCCCTTGAGGTTACTCAGTTGGCAGCGATACACCATTACGTGGCAATCAATGATTGATGAGGACCTCACTGTGCATACATGAACAGATGCTCTCCCGTGAAGTCACTCAGTCAGCAGCAATACATCATTAAGTGAGTTTGTGAACTGTGCGACTGCTGAATATATAATGAGCCCATTCATTCTTCACATCTCATTCAGGATTTGATGGAAAAGAGTGCATTGTCATATCAATTGACCCACCCCCTCCGTCTAGTCAAGATTTGGCTTCCCATTGAATTCTTCTTTTCGCTGTTCAAAGGCTGGGAATTTCAGACTGTGGTCGAGATAAAGGAGAATGCAACTAGGCAACTAATGATGGTCTTGAAAGAGAACTTTTCAGACTATTTTGAAAATGTGAGAGATGCTGGAATAAATGTGTGAGTTCCCTCAGTGGATTACTTTGGAGGGATCATCACCCCATTTAGGGTGTTTTTTAGGCTGGGCAAATGTTGTATAATTATATTTTCTTTGAAAAATTTGAAGTGACTGATTAGATCCAAGCAATAACAGTGCTGCAAAACGGAGAGAAAAATTGTAAATCTTGGCCAGAAATGTTGTCTCAGACAACAGAATTATTGAAATTAGGAAGAATATCTATAGTTCACATTAATGAATCAGAGTTGCTCACATGTGTACCAGAATTAATTATCAAGAAAAATTATCAGAATTATCTGAAGAAAATTAGATCTTTTATCTAAAATTATCTTGAAAAATACCAGCACAAGATTTGGGCATTGTTCGTCCAAATGACCATAGACACCCAAGAAAGCACTTTTTTGCGATAAAAAGAAGAGAGTCCTTCCAGTTGTGCTTTGTTGTCCGGTTGAAGCTTTGGTTTACCTATTGCGCCAGGTATTTCTCATTGGTCACCCATCTAAATACTGACCAGGTTTGATGATGCTCAACTTGGGTGATCTTATGGCAACTGGGATATTCAGCATGATTTGAATATATCCACTTGAGTTGAGGTTTTTCAATCTGAGTGCTTGTGCTGAGTACTGAGTGTAGAGGCTTTGAGTGCCATTTTAAAAATCTTTTGTATGATTCTGTGGTAGGATAAACCATGGCTTACGGAACTTGAAACGAGCGCTCTACCACTGGGCTATGATGATCAGTCATTTAGAGTATAAAACTATTTAATACCTCAATGAGACTGACTAATGCTCCAAATTAGTACTTTTGTTGTTATAAGCACAAGAACGTACCATTTTAAATACTGTTACATCATTTAACTATGATTCAATTAAATCCTTTTTTGTCTCTATCTCCCTCACTTTTTCTCTCTCAATTCTTTTCCAAAACCCCATCGAAGCGATTAGACATGAATCGCATCATAAATCTGTCACTTTTCGTTGCTACAAAATATGCTCATTTCAGTAAAAAATTTTATTGTAAATCTAGCACCCTTGTCTAATTGAGAACTGCCAATCCAAATGACTTCAAACTTGACACTGCAATATCCAGTGCATGGATCAATAAATCAGATGGATATTAGATTCGTGCAACGGCCAGTTGTGGAGTTATCATAGTGTATACTGGGAGATTTCTTGAATTACAGCAAGGATGACAGTTTAAAGCTTAATCCTTACAGTTAAATTGAATTTTGATCCGCAATATCTTTTTCTCATGATTTTCCGAAGCTTTTGAGCAGCAAGGGAAATTAACCAATAAAACACGCTATTTTCTCAGAATAATGCTTTATCTAAAAAGAAGAATATACATATATATATATATATATATATAAATATATATATACACACATACATGTAACTCAAGAGTGCTCACGTCTTGGAAAATAAGACACACTTCACTTTTATGAAAATACCTGCCTGCTTCTCCTCTCTTGTATCGAGGATGACCTCCTGGGCATTCTGGCAGATTCAGTTTGGCATCACTCTTCTAGTAATATTGTTAACACTTTGCAGTGATCAGTTACTTGTCAGAAACGATTGTTTTCAATTGCATAACCAGCCTTCACAAGGAAGAAATGCACACTATCTTAGCAAGCTCGCTGGAAGGGAGAAATACATGCAGATTATATCAGTCCGCCATGCTTGAAGGAACAAAGTACAGGCTGACATAAGCCGACAGGTGCCCTCTTTACCTTCGTACATATTCCGAATCGTATGCTAAATGCAAATATGAATTTGCATTCTCAAGTACGAGAACACATAAGTACTTACAGATATGAATATATGTGCATCCAAGAACATCGGATGCAAAGTGACTGTGTGCATGCCAGCCTCGTAAGTTATTACTGGTTTTTATTCCGCTGAAGGCGCTCCAAGAACATGAGATTTTTTTTTTTTGTGAAAGATAGCTTAGCACCAAAAATGTTCAAATAAGTTACAGACAATTATTATTAAGTTTTTATAACTATTTACCTACATCTCAGTCTTGCTTTTGGTTGTAACTGGAGATGGCTCTCCTCCAGCGGTGAGTGAATAAATTAACAGCATAGATTGGATTGAAGGATACGTTCTAGCCGAGAATCTAACTTCAAACCTTTTCGGCTGGAGGGTGGTTCAGTTAATGCTCATCCGCTCTTACCACTGAGCTACAGGTACTAGTGCCAAGCACTATTCCCAGTCAAGCCCTTAGACTCATCCCCTCTACTGATCTCTACTAAGCCAGGTTTTAAATGGTAGTGCAGTATCGGTAATGTTATTCATCTATCTTAGTATATAATGTACGAATCGTTTGCTATTTTATTCATGTAGTTTTCAAGGAAGTCAAGAAAACAATTGTAGACCTTGATTTTATCATCTAACAGTTAGAAGTCAGCAGCAAAAACTGTCAACCTAGATTTCTACAGTTTTTGAGTGATTCTGCATATCAATCAATCTATTGAAGTGTAATGCGTGCAGGTCCCACCGGTGGAAGTAGAGGGCTGAAAAGTTGAACATTTATACCAGGAAAATTGTATTTTCAGTTTTTTAGGCTGGGGGGGGGGTTCAGTTGATGATAAGTTTACGCTAAATTGGTCCACTAGTTTGTAACGAGCAGTATTCATTTTTTTTAATTGAATTTAATTCATAAATCACTCCTTTTTTCAATTTTTTTAATTGATCACCCCAAATGAGGCATGTGACCAAAAGACATGGTTCGCACGACAGTTTCTATTGTGCGACTATCTGGAACCTTTCTATTGAGTATGATTTTTTTAGTGACTCAACAAGAGGCGAGAGAAGTAACTTATTCATCAACCACCTCCTTTTTCTATTTTTTTGATTCATCACTCCCAGCACGGCATGTCGGTCCTTTGACAGTTTCTAGTGAGTGACTAACCAGACCTGTTTTCTTTTCTATTTTTTTGTTTATAAACAATTTGCTAATGACAATGTCTCATTATTTATGATGAATTATTCTTAAATTTTGGTTTATATTTTTTTCCGTTTTTCCGTTTTTCTGTCTGTCTGTCTGTCTGTCTGTCTGTCTGTCTGTCTGTCTTTCTCCCTCTCTCTGTTGGCTTTCGTTACCCCCCTCCATTCTAAATGTTTCAGATCTCAGACATATCCCCATCCTCCAGCAAGACGCGCACAATGTAATTCATGTTACTTCATAAGAATAGATTGCTTGGTTGATGTAGATATAGATATATATATATTATATATATATATATATATATATATATATATATATATATATATATTGTGTCATCAACAGACGGCTGTTTCGTTGTATTACAACTCTTCAGTGTGGCTATATATATATATATATATATATATATATATATATATATATATGTGTGTGTGTGTGTGTGTGTTTTCAAGAGATTGTTTTTTGCTCCTAAGCATTGAACTGGAAAGCTAAATAAACATGCACCATTTTTTATGGGAAGAGAGAGAAATGGTGTAGAAAAGAGTATATTGACCCCAAGCTACAGAAGAAAATGGAAGATATGGAAGAAAAAAAATTGTAAAAGAACTAATGAAATGATAATGCAGAAGATGAAAAATAATTAACGATGATTAAAAGAAAAATTATAATTAAATGAAATAGAATGCTATATAAAAATAATCAACAGAGCAGAACAGAAACTCAGAAAAACTCATGTGTGTTCGTGTAACCCTTTAGGCTTATTCTTTATTTCCTATTCACACTATTTACTAACAGCTGTAGAATGACAATCTGGAACAGAACTGAAATTGCGCCGAAAGAAACATTGGTTGAAAATTGATAATATTTTAAAATGCTTTATGAAATGATAAATTTCAAGATAACACGTTTGGTTAGTCGCTCAACAGAAACTATCTCATCAGCATCTTTTAGCAGTATGGGGTGTTGGGAGTGATCAGTTGAAAAAATTGGAAAAAGGTTTTATAAACAAATATACTTCTTTCACCATTTGTTGTATCTCTGAAAAGTCATAATCTGAAACAAAAAATTGACGCAGAATGCTTCTGAACACGAACTAAGGAACCAATGTCATATAAATTTACATGGTAAATTAAACCTCACCTAAAACCTCATTTCTTATGAAAAACAAGGAAATTTTGTTTTCCTGATATTATCATCAGCCTAATGTCTGTAGTGGGATGTAGACCTTCCCCAAGATTAGCAAGATCTCTATCATAGGCATTGCAGAGCCAGTTCTGCCTGACTTTGTCATCATGCAATCTTGCTTTCTGTTGACCACTATTTCGCATATGATCTCTGGGGATCCATGTTGTGAGTCTTGATGTCTAGTGGTTATCTGTCATTCTTGCAACATGTCCAACCCATTGCCATTTGGGTTTTTTAATGGTTTCTATGATATCTCGGACTCTTGTCTTTTATCATATATACTTGTTTTGTGATTGTTCCATGTGAGGTTCAGCATGATTCTCTTACAATTTCCAGATATAATATAGGGTAAATGTTTCAATTTAAAGCCATGTGAGTCTATTGATATGGCTTGAATACCAGAACCACTAAAAAACTAAAGAAACCTTCATTGGCAGGTTTGGTTGACAATATATATAATATTTCAATCTTTGGTTTGGGCGATTGTTGAGTTTTCATAAGAAATCAATGAAAGCTTCAGGTGTCATCTACTATTTTCAATATTGTAAGGCTAGGCAATCACCTGCCAAGCTGAAACTTTCAATACCCGCTTTAGTTAACCTTTGATTATATTTGTCTAAATAAGCAAGATCTCATTGTGGGGCATAGTGCCAACCTTTTTTAGTGTTGGAGCCTTTCATCTCATTTGTTTATTTTGGCTTCTTCTTTCTTTTTCTCATCTCCAGTAGCACTATATCCCTTGCCCCAATGTATATCTTGCCTAAATTAAACAGTTTTACAAAAAAATAAAAAAAAATATCATCCTTATTTCCCTTGGGTAAATCTGTTGTATTCCAGGGTGTGGAATTTGTTTTCAGGGCAATTTTAATTAGATTATTTTCGGCAATTATTTTATATTCCTTTCTGTTCTGGTAAAAGCTTCATCATCAGTGGCAGCAATTGTAATTCCCCTGCCAGACAAAGGCCTCTCTGATCTCCTTCAATGACGACCGTGACTGCACAGACCACTGCCATGTCTTACCAGCAAACCTTTCTATCTCATCCTTCAATATAGTGTCCGGTTTTTCCCTACCATGTTTACCGTCCCATGGGCACTGATCATTAGCTCTTTTGCTCTATCCATTATTATCTTTTCTTGCTAAGTGTCTAGCCTATCTCCATTTTTGTTGTTTGATTATTTGTATAATATCATTCAATCTAGTCTCCTTTCTGGTCCTTGTTGGTCTTTTTCTATCTCTTGGAGTTATCCCTATCATTACACTCTCCAGGGTTCTCTGTGCTATTTCAAATTGATAAATATTTCATATTTTGGAGATCTAACATCATAATGAGATAGATTTGTTGCACTTGACTTTTATCTTTGGAAACATTTGTCCCAGTAGACATAATATAGTTTTAATTTTTACCTTAAACGATATGATATATCAAACGGGACAAATGTATCCCATTATGATGTTGGTTCTTAAAAATGTGGGACATAGAGTTATTTAGCATTTATGTTTGTGCTGAAATGGTTTAACTACAGTGAATGTTAAACAGGAAGGAAATGTGCCACATATTACTGAATAAGGACTTTCACTATTTCCATTAATATTCAGATCATCCTCATCTTTGTTGTTTTTCATACAACGTTTCGGCCGTTGCACTCTACAGCCTTTGTCAGGTATCATCTGGGAGATTTTTGGGAAGTAACAAACCGAACCCTTTATTTATCCGACGGGGATATATTGACCGTACTCCCCTCTTCTAGCGTTAGTAGTATTGTTATACTGTCTCACACTAGGATCGAACCTAGTACCATCAGATTACTTAACAGTAATTTGTCTGATGCTGTAACCACTGCGCTATGTGTCCATATACCAGATGATACCTGACGAAGGCCGTAGAGCGCAACGGCCGAAACATTGTATGAAAAACAACAAAGATGAGGATGGTCCGAATATTAATGGAAATAATAATAATACCTCATCTCAAAAATTCCGAGATATACTAAGGATTTTCACATCTATGATGTATAAATATTTTAGTTGATTCTCATCTACAAGATATGCCATTGAAGGATTATTTGCATCCATCTTTCATTTTTACAACCAGATTCAGAAAAAAAATATTTTAGTCTATCACTATGTACTATAAAAAGAATCAACTCCGTTGAAAACCTGTTATGTTGTTTACAAGAATTCTTTATGGCATTTGGCAATGTTTGTTTCTGTAATAAAACTATCTGTTTCCAATTGATTAAAAAAAGATTAATATAAATCTTCGAGAGCTTAAAAGAAGACTCACTGAAAATGGACACTGACATGTTTTCTCGAGTCGTACTACGTATTCGTTTGTATCAGTATCCAAGAAGTGTGTATTTATTTGCATTCCTCATAACTTGTTGGTCATAACTCCACGCTCACAATATGAGATGTTGAAAAATGTTTTAGCTTCTTGAATTACCCTTTTTCTAATGCCATATTTTTCATTTTAAGAATTGATTTTTTTAAATAATTATATGGTTCGTGTGACGTTGAAAAAGAAAATTGATATTCCTCTTTCTTTGCTCGTTTTCTCTATCCTTTTTTTTTATTAATGCTATTAACCCATTCAAATTTGGCCTGAATGAAAAACTTTGTGGCATTCATAAAAATGTTGACTTCTGACTCAGCTGAAATTGATGAAACAATCTGACATTGTTCGGAACCATTAGCCCAAACTGACCCCATAGGTTTCTTCAGTTTTTACATTGGTCCTGATGGCTTTATAAGTATGTATGTATCACATGTGCAGACTGCATCAATGGAGCTTAAGGGCTGAAAATTTAAACATTTTCTCCTTGATATGTCCTGACAATATTCTACTCAGGGTTTTGTGATCTGGTAATTATGACGTTTAAACTTTATAGTGGACACTTCATTGAACTTCCAGTACTTGTTTTTTTTTCATCGTATTTTGGTTGATTATTAACAGAAAAATCAGGTCATTTTACAGCTGAGAAACATTCAGTAAACAGTATAAATGAAGAAAGGAGGTAACCGTCAATAGGATTTGAACTAGCATTCTGTTTCTTTTGAAACCTATCTGCCATTTACAACAGCCTAGCGATATGTCAGGGCAAAAATCAAATTTAGTCATCGAGTTTTATTCTCTATTGTATTATAAAGAAATGGATGTTTAATAATTATTATAGATTTGTTATTTTTAGAAATTTTTTTGAAATGGTGTGTCAGGGTCGGAAGGAGTCCCAGCTAAAAATAACATATTTATAATTATTCCACCTTGTCAAATTCGGGGTGATTTTGTTTTTCTACCTTAGCTAGAACAAGAACAAGAATAAGAACAACAAGAACTATCCTCAATATATTTAGAGGAGTTAAAATTGACATTCAGTTACCATGATTTAAAATCTTGACTAACTTATCGGGAGTCATATCTCTTACTGACTGAGCTGATTTGACAAATCTGACATATATATATCTACCAAAATTTATGTCATGAGTACACTAGGGTTCATTTCATTCTCATGAATAAATGCACTTGTACAAAAAAATATCATTATAATTTGATACGTAGGATTTTGATTTTAATGAATATATACATATATATATATATCAAATTTGCATTTTACCACTGTGATTTGAAATCACAACCAATTGATTACTAAGCCAGTGTCTCACCATCTGATTTACATAGACAAGTTTTACATATCATTAAAATTTATCTTGCAGATATGTAAGGGTTTATTTCATTGTAGTTATTGAATTCATCCATACTAAAAGAATTATATTTCCATAATTTTTTATTGATTATACATAGAAATCAAAAGTTGCTGCTATCATCTTCAATTGGAATAAAAGTAGGAGTGAGGTTTGACACTGAAGCAGCCAGGCTTGTAATCCATTTCTCTCCATACTGTCTTGTTAGGTTACACCTAGTTATTGTAGATATGATTTTTATTTTTATTTATTAATTCTAGACCAGTACCACGTATGACTTCTGCATTAAGATAGTGATTTTTTTCCTACACAATATATCCTCGTACTTTGCACTACAAAGGCAAGAATATCCTTCGGAGAATTGTCTGACACTTCTTTATTTAGATTTGAAAAATCAACTTCAAACAATTTTTAAAAGATGGCAAATACAACATTTCGGATTGTCTTATGTTCACAAGAAAAGAACTGAATCTTCCACTGAATATGTATTCGAAGTCTCCTTCCTACAAAATCAATAAATACCTCACCATCATCCGTCTGGGAGTCAGATACATTTTATAGTGACTGCAAATTACAAATTATGACTCGTCCATCGGTGATGAATAAATATGAGACTCTACTCACTATTATAGGTATTTACTAAGCTTTTCATTGTCTGGCAAAAAGCTTCAAGTAGCTTACAGAACTAACTGTTCCTGAGTGGTCACCCATCCAAGTACTGACCAGGTTCAATGTGGTCCAAATTTGGTGATAAGATTAAAACTGGTACTTTCAATGTGACTTCATTATAAGCAATGCTAAAATCTGTCTTGACTTGCTTATAAGATACCCATCCAAATACTAACCATGCTGACAGTTGCTTAACTTTGGTGATCAGATTAGGACTGGTGCTTTCTATATGACTTGATTATAAGTATTCCTAAATCCTTTCTAAATGTACTAAGCTTTGTCTAGTCTAATACAAAACAACAACCTCTAGTATCAACCCTCTCTCTTCTTACCCTCCTATAAAAAATACCTAACATTGTTTTCTCACCTCTGATTAAGCTACCTAACTTTTCTTCCTCCTGTCTCCATCTTTACCATGTGTGTCACACTGATCGTATCAGTAGCAGCCAACAGCTAATGATGACCATCAGCACTGCAATCGGTCATGGGCTAGTATCGCTGAAGACAATAGTCTACTGAGAAGTGTATGGTATTTTTTGACTTGAGTACGAAAACATTTAAAAATATTACTAAGTGAATATTCTGGATTGACGTACGTAAACACAAGAAGAAACTAAGCTCCTCCTGAAAATGGATCGTAAATCTTCCACTTACAAAATCGATAAATAACTTATCTTTGTCCATCTCCGACATAGATACACCTTATCCGCTATCTGTTGGGAAAAGCCGCCACAGGTCTTCGTAATCTAACCCACATCTCCACATCCAATATCAGGAATAAAAAAAATATCTATCAAATACTGATCACTTCTTATATGAAGTAACGTACAGTCCACATGTTTCAATACAACTCTTGACAATATGAAACAAATATCAATTGCAAAATAATCTTATTAACTTTCTTCTGACCTATAAGCAACTCTATGTTGGATATTCTTCCTGAATAATATTTTCCAATCCTCTTACAGCATGGAACAATATATTATTATCTGAAAAATAGACTTTCTTGAGCAAAACTCTACATTATACTACCTGTTTTAAATGATAGAAAATGAAATTGAGTCACTCCCTTTGGTGAATACAAGTCACCCTCTATGTCTTGATTCTCATGTTATAATTATTGTCATATCCATTCTTTATGGTCAAAGATTTATTTATTATTATTTGTTATTGTATTACGTCTCTTTGGATATCTCCAACTATAAACAATATTTACATATCAACTTCAGAACAAATACAAAATTTCATGAAAACATTTTCAGTGCTCATAAATACAAACAACTACATCTTCATCATCAGTCTTTCAACGTCTATCGTTGGACATAGACCTTCTCCAGGATTCACCACAATTCTCTATCATGGGCATCGCGGAGCCAGTATTTCCTGAAAATGTCCAGTTCATCTCTCCATCTTGTGTTATGTCGGCCTTGGTTTCTTATGTGATCTCTGGGGATCCATGTTGTGAGACGTGATGTCCATTGGATGTCTTTCATTCTTGCAACATAGCCTACCCATTGCCATTTTAGTTTTGTAATAGTTTTTATGATGTCACAAACACCTGCTTCCTTTCTTATATACTGTGATGTCTTGTGATCTCTCCATGTGCAGTTGAGCATGATTCTCTCATGTGCACGTTACATACTTCTCAGTTCGCAGGCCTGTCTCTTGGTTAAGTTCCATGTTTCAGCTCCATTAGTGACTGTCGGGAGAATGCATTGGTTGTATACTCTTCTTTTTAGGATTATTGGGATCATCTGGTTCTTGAAAGTTGAGCTTGCTCTGCATTATTTTTAACATGACAAAAATGACCTTGGTTTTAGTTTCTGAGTGACACAGTAGCTACATTACCTTGTAGGGTTCCAAGTCATGACTTATGCTTGATTTGTATTGTCGTGAGGGAGGGTTACACACCTTGTCAGTCTCACTCACTCATTGCAGCCGGCCTGTGTCCAGCGGCAAGACAAAGCCAGGACAGCTGGAGACAGTGCACATCGCACTTAATTTGGCACAGTCAATTTTTGGACCATTCTCAGCAACTTTTTGTGTGATATGGTCATTTTGGATAGGTTTTGGCTATTCAAAAAAAAATCTAGTATTTTTTAGCCATCGAACTAGCACAAAAAATACCTTTCGAGAAGACTACACTGATCAGGAATCGGTTATTGACCAGGGCTCTTTTGACAAATCACTTTTTTTTTATGGCTAAATATCTTGATTTCTTCTATTGGCATTATTATTTAGTGAAGAAATGCTCTCGCATTTAATATATACTCTCTATGATGGACTATGGAATCCTGGAAAAAAAATATCACTCATGTATAATACACACTGACTGTGCAGAATTACATTGTATCTGTTGGATTAAATCTTTGTTCAACTTTCTACTGGGTTTGTATTGATTGAAAATAATGTTTAAATAAATATAATTACTATAAACTATGAAGAGGAACAAAATTATAATATGATTAGTAGTTTAAACTCTCACACACTAGTCAGCTAAAACCATAGCTATAACTTATTTTCAGTCATGCCATTCTGCATTTGACCATGAAGAAAAGAGGGAGAGGAAAAAGGAGAAGGAAGGAAAGAGGAACCATCATTCCAAGGGAAATTATCAATTGCAGCTGCCTATATATGCTGTGTTTGGGATGATCAATTGAAAAGTCAGAAAAGGTGTGATCAATAAATAATCTACTTCTCTTGCCTTTTGTTAGGCTGTGATCACTAAATGAAGGTCTGGATTTACTAAAAGAAACAAGCGGGCACAAACTAGTGATCAGTTTAGTGTAAACTTATATTGCTTTGTGAACCTCACATTAAAAACCTATTTGGGAGGTGAATTTTCAAAAATTATCAAAGCATATTCTCAACCCATTGAGGAGAGTGTGTGTGCAAAATTTCAAATTTCTTCTATGACCAGTGTGAGCTAGGTGAATTCTGGATAAATACATAGATAGATGGATAGATAGAAATATCAGGACACATGAATGTCCTAAACCCAGAACACATGAATGTCCTAAACCCTATAACTTATTTTCAGTCATGCCATTCTGCATTTGACCATGAACTTGGCCCAGAAAAGAAGTTGCATTTAGTCCTCTTGTGTTATATCAACTTTTTAGTATTAAAAATCTAGAAAATAGTGCATATTAAATAGCTAATTACGGTAATTCATTCATCCTTCGAGAATAATTTGAACTTACTGTTAACAAAATCGATCGATATTATAATGATCAGATTTTTTATTTTTGTTTGTATATTTGCTACCGCAAAAAATTCACATTGGAGTACAATTTTCGTTAATGCAATACTCTTAAAACATGTTGAGAATTTTCCTTGCTCCTTGTACTTCCTGAAGTTAGCATCTGATTCCATTTGTTGTAATTTCCTCTCAGCTCCTGCCATCTTATCTCCCCCTGCTTTTTGTAACAGCAGCATTCGCATGTGTTGATTGAGCCAGTGTACATGAATTTCTACATGTAGAGCACCCATGTATACAGGGATCGTCAATCCAACCTGTCGGTGATAACTCTATTTTTTGTGAACGATTCACTAGAGAAAAAAAGTCCTTTCCTTCCTGCTGAGTCTCCGGTTTCTGTTTTTTTTTTAATCAAGTGTAAACTGGCGAAAATAATGTCGGTCTAAATATATGTATCAAATAACTTCAATTTTCTTACATCTGAATTGGTACTTTCTTTTCTTTTATTGGCCATAATCAGTATTGAGACTGTCCATATTTGGCATCATAGTATACCCATCTTGTATCCATCAGACTTAACGTATGCTTTTATTGAATTTATTCATGATTCTAGAACGTTTTTCTTTATTTGAAACGGTCAACCAAAACTGTCTCTAGCTCTCTTCAGTTTTTAAGTTAGTCTGGTTGGCTGGTTGACTAAGCATCTATGTATGTATAGCATGTACAGGAGACAACTTAGAAGCTTGAGGGCTGAAAATTTGAATATCAAAATTTACTCATCACATCCAATAAAAGTATTTTTTTTTCCTTGTTTTGTCTTTTTCTAAGCCCCCCCCCATCAAATAGGTTTAATGGAGATTAATTCAATTCGCAATGTAAGTTTATGCGTGATTGGTCCCTCAGTTTGTGTCCGGAGGCATTCACACTGGTTTTTGAGTATTCAGATTTTTTCGGTCGCGACTGCCCAACGAAAGGCCAGAGAAGCGACTTATTTATTGATCATCTCTTTTTTCCAATTTTTTCAATTGATCGCCCCTAACGCAACATGCCGCATTAGTCACATGATGGTTTCTACTGGTTGACTAACCAGACCTGTTTCTAGAATGTTTTTTCTTCATTTTTTTCATCATGTTTTCTAATGCTGGTTTCTTTGCATCATATTAGACATCACATTACTTTATCTAAAATGCTCATTGCTTCAGGAAGTATATATCATGCAGATCTGAGAAAATTAAATTTAGTATATCATGTTGTTTTATTCATTAACCCAGGTTGCTTCTTTTTTTTCTATACTTCTAGATTGTTTGAAGGTGAATTACATAACAAGATACAGTAATATACAGGTAGATAGGAAGACCATGTGAATGCAGTAGATTTCAAAAGAGCATGAATGTATTGTTGAATACTATTATTAAGAAAAGATGATGGGGGAAAAAAGACGAGAAGCAGAAGAAATAACGAAAAAGTAGACAAAATAGAAAAGAAAGAATTGATGAATAATCAAAATGAATGAAGGAAGGAAAGAATGAATGAGAAGATAAGAAAGAAAAATGAGGAGGATTGAAGGAAGGAAGGAAGGGAAAAAAGATTTAAGACTGACAGAAAATAAAAGGAAAAAATGAGGAGGAAGAAAGGAAAGGAAGAAAAAGAGAGGATGAAATTTTAAAAAAAGAAAGAACAAGGTCAAAGAAAAGGAAAAAGGAAGAAAGGGAGAAGAAGAAAATGAGAAAAAAATGAAATAGATGAAAGTAAAGAAAGGAAGAAAAGGGGGAGAAGAAAAAGAAGAAGAAGAAAGGAAAGAGGAACTATCATTCCAAGGGAAATTATGAATTGCAGCTGCTTATATATGCTTCGTAAGGGATAATCAATTAAAAAGTCAGAAAAGGCGTGATCAATAGATAATCTACTTCTTTTACCTTTTGTTAGGCTGTGATCACTAATTGATGGTCTGGATTTACAAAAAGAAACAAGCGGGCAAAAACTAGTGATCAGTTTAGTGTAAACTTATATTGCTTTTTGAACACCACATTAAAAACCTATTTGGGAGGTGAATTATCAAAAATTATCAAAGCATATTCTCAACCCATTGAAGAGAGTGTGTGTGTAAAATTTCAAATTTCTTCTATGACCAGTGAGAGCTTGGTGAATTCTGGATAAATACATAGATAGATGGATAGATAGAAATATCAGAACACATGAATGTCCTTAACCCAGCAACAGTGACTGAACCAGTCTGTTGTGAGTAGCAGTGATCAATGCGGAGAAGAAGACAGAAAGAATGGATAAGTTGACTGAATGAAGGAACGAAAGAATAAATGAGAAGAAGGAAAGAAGAAAATAGAGCAGAGTGAAAGAAAGGAAAGGAAGATAAGACACAAAAGAAAGGAAAGAATGAGAAGGAAGAAAGGTGGAAGGAGGATGTAAAAAAATGAAGAAAGAGAGGGGAAATAAAAAAAAAAAAAAGAAAAAGAGAGAAGGGAAGGAGATGAAAAAGAGAGGAGGAAGGAATGGAAAAATTGTAAATAGAGAGTGGAGAAAGGAAGGAGAGAAAAAAATGAAGAAGAAAGAAAAGAAAGCGAAACAGGTGAGGAATGAAAAAATAGGTAAAAGATACAAAAGAAGGAAAAAGAGGAAAAAAGAAAGAAGAAAGGGAAGAAGGAAAAAGAAGGAAAAAGAAGGAAAAAGAAAGAAAAAGAGAAGAAGAGAACAGAAAGAAGAAAAATAATGAAACGAAAAAGAAGTAGTGGGCAAAGAAAGAAAAAAGAGGGGAAAAAAGTATATAAGAGGAAGTCGAAAGGAGAGAAATAAAAAGATAAAAAAAGAAAAACATGTCATTCGAGGAACGGAATAAAACAAAAAAAACAATGTTGGAAATAAAAGCAAAATGATAAAAATAAAAAAAAAAGAGAAAAAACTGGAAACTCCGAAGATTCTTGAGTAAATTCCTCAAATCTGTCATATTTATATGTCAGGTTTGTCTTCCTTCATGGCCAGAACTGACAAATCACATAACACTCTGAAATGGCATGATTAGGAACCATTTTGATTCGAGCCGAGGTGTGGGGAATCGTGGAACGTAAATGGTGCAGGGGCAGGGGAGGGATTAGTCAGGAGGCATCAATGGTATTGGCAGTAGGGCAGCACTGGACCAGTGCGTTGCAGGTGAAAAGAAAAAGAAGAAAAAGCCCCAAACTGTCAATTGATTGTTCACAGTGCAATTTGTGACATGCCTGTTGCCCTCATGAGAAGGAAAGAAATTCATTCTCTACAGATATTGGCTAGAATATAACAAGTTTGCCACAAGGCAGAGGCATAAGTGAGAGGCTGAAAGGGGAACTATTTGTAAATGCCCCCGGCCTACCAATGAAGGGTTGGGCAGAAGCTTTCAAAAATATAATTCACCAACGACGTTTTAACTGACATTAAGAAATAGCCAACATTTATTTGTTCCTACATGAATTATATGAATAATGATTTAGCTTTTTGAGTTGTTTTCCAATAATTGAGTGGCAGACCATCACAGTCAATAATCGAATAACCATAGCGTCAAAATTTGAAGTCATGTAAAGAAATTCCTGTCTCATACTTTAAACTTGGTTTCTGGACTCCATCCTCCGTGCTTCTAACCATTAGACCACCTGCTCTCTGTAGAATGCACTCAGAAGAAAATTATATCATTAGTTTGGGATATATTATCATATCCTTTCAACTTTTATGCTAACCAACTAAATTTCATAATATTCTTGATATTATTATTGCAGTCAATGATTGAACGACCATAGTGTCAAATCTTGGAGTCATGTAAACAAATTCCATCGATGAATAAATATGGTCTGAATAAGTTGTATTTATGACATCACTGATGTTTCCTCAAGGAAAACATCTGAAGAAGAGAAAAAGAAACCTCTAGATTCTCCAGAATCTAGATGTTAACTATAAATCTGTTAAAAGAAGGCCCCAGAAATATTTTTTTTTCCCAAAATGAGAAAAATCATTTTTGGTAAGGTTGTAGTGAAATACTGATGCCAAATTTCAAGTTTGTAGACAAAACAGTACGGCCAGGAGTGCTAGAACGTGCACACACACACACGCACACACAAACAAACACAGAAACGCAAGCACGCAAATATGCCCTCGTATAAAAAAAAGAAAAAAAAAAAGGATAGACGACTTCACTACCATTGATGGTTATGTTGTTATGTTGTTCAATATTTTCACAAGAGGCTTTTGTCATTGCTGGCGATCAAGTGAATCAAATGTTGGTTATCTTTGAATACCTTTTCATTCCATCTCTGATAATGCAACTTTATTTTCTGGACAAAATGAAAAAAAAAGCACAGATCTTCTAATACATGTGTGTTTCTCTAAAAATATCTCTGAATTGCCCAGCGCCCAGCGATGAATAAACAGACTAGCTGGAGGCAGGTATTTTGAGCTGAATTCTTGTTTTATTTGATATTCTTCAACTACAACGCATTTAATTCAGGTTACAGACTTATTGATTCACCCTCATATATATTGCAGAAAAAAATGGTCCTGTTGTTTGGTTGAATATGTTAGTAAAGAATCAACTCGAAGATGATTTTCCTGTGTAATTAGTATTCTTAAAGATGATATGATTAGTTGGTTTGCATGCAGTCTAAAATTAAAACTGACGCAGCTGATTTAATATTCACATGGGAGAACATTCAATAGAAATCACACAAACAACAAGTCATGTGTGTTATTATACTTTCTGATTCATCATCGTTAAATGCGTTTGGTGGGGGTAACCTTTATAAATAAGCCCGTTTTCAAAAAATAAATGATATGTAGTAAAAATGATTTCAAAATACAATTCACATGGAATCTCTTATAAAATGACAGACCTCTTGTATGACATGAGCGGTATAATGAGAAAGAGAGATGATGTTTGATTAACTCTGCTGGAGCACCGTGTTGATATAACTGTTTTGTTTTTCAAAACCCTCGAAACAGTTACATGGCGAAGAACTGATGACCCCAACAGGAAAGAATTTATACTTTATACCATAATAAGGAAGCATATGTAACACAGGGAAAAACACTGAAGAAAATTACATAAATTTCATTTACAGATATTGGGAAATAATTGATCCAAGTGACAGAAAATTTTTTTTTCAAATTTTCCGCATGGATAGTGTTTAAAGCTGTAAAGCTTTCTAGATAATACATATATATATATATATATATATATATATATATATATATAAATAAATATATATATATATTCATTCATTCATTTATATAATGTGTATAGGGACATTAATAAGTATCTAGTTTAATGAAGAATTAAAGTATTTTTTTCACTCAACAAATCTTTTTTTTGACATGATTTCTCCTGTCAATGCCTTTAATACTGTGCTGAATTTCAATCACATGGATCAGACATCAGTGAAAAATTAAAAATTCAGCTAATAACTATGTGTCATGCTAAAGACTTATTGATCCACCCTAGTACACAGATGTAAATTTTGCCACCTTTTTTTATCTTTACTGCCAACAAAAGATTGTTTGTCTTTACTCTCTGATGTCTGCTATTTGTATTCAGTGGCTTATTTACCTCGACCAACAAAGTTATAAGAGGTATAAGTATTCGCTTGTGTCTATGTGTTTCTCTGTTTATCTGTAGGTGTAGACAATATCTATTAAGTTCTGGATGATTTTCCAGTGAAATTCTTTGGAAGGAGGGATCATGGATTTTACAAGAAACAATTGAATCAGTGAGTGATCCTGGGATTTGTTTTTGATTGAGAGATATTCGTATCATTCTGCAGGAAGAGAATACAAAAAACAAATTTTTAATTGAGAAAAAAAAAGTATTACATTTCAAGGGACTTAACTCATTCAATCTGTTCTCCCTTGTGATAGATTTATTTGAAAAACTGTCGATCAAAACAGACACCATAGGTTTCTTTCAGTTTTCAAGTTGGTCAGACCAGTAGGCTATGTATGGATGTATCATGCAAATAGGCCATACCATTGGAGATAGAGGGCAGAAAATTTGAACATTTACTCCTTATTATGTCCACAAAAAAGTTTTTTTTGTTTTGTGAAAACTCTTTTCTTGAATAGGTCTCTAGTAGAGGGCTCGATTTGCAATGTGAGTTTCTGCTAAATTGATGAACATCTTGAGTCCAGCAGTATTCATACTAGTTTTTTTTTCTAATCAGACCTTTAAAGAGATCACTGCCCAACAAGATGCCAGAGACATAACTTTCCATTAACCATCCCTTTTTCCAATGTTTTAATTGATCACTCTGACATGACATGGCATGCTGCCAAGAGATGTGCGTTGCTTGCCGGCCTCTAGTGAGTGACTAACCTCACCTGGTTTCAGTATGTTTTTAGTTATTGTGTGGTATTGGCAGAGATATGCACTTTAGGAGTGCTTTCTAGTTAATAATATTGGCGATGAAATTCGTTTTTGTGGCAGCCAACCAGCTCTGATAAAACATATAATCAATGGAGATGAATATATCCTCCCAATCTGTGTTATGTAAAGGTGTCTTCTGAGGTCGTTACTTGGTTGTATTTTCATAGGTAGCCCTTGTTCTCTCTTCTCTATTCTCTCATTTTGACTTCCAACCTTTTTTTTTTCAAGTTATAGAAACTGGCAACTAAAACTGTCACCATAGGTTTTTACAGTTTTTAAGCTGGTCTGGCTGACGAGCCAGCGTTCAAAGACAGCATATAAGGGCGGCACCATTGAAGCAAGAGGGATAATAAAATCAGTTAGCCCTTATATTGCCAAGAAAAAACGTTTCTGTTTAAATCCACTTCAGCTGAATAAGTCCCTTAGTTAGTATCTGATAGCACTCATGGTTGTGTTCCGAAAATTTTGACCTTTTTTTGTGATCATTGCGTAATAGAAGGTAAGAAAAGTAACTACATCGGTAACCCCCTTTTCCAACTCATTAATTGATCATCCCCAACATATTTCCAAAATACGTTGGTCATGTGACAGATTCTTTGGGACTATCCAGATCTGTTATTCTTTCATTTTAACTTTTTTTCATATCTTTAACTGTCATTCCTTTTAAAGTGGCTTATATTATATGCATATATATATATATATTTCTTTTTTCTTTGCAGGTGAGTGATCTATTCCATTTCCATCTATGTTCAGATTGATTCCTCAAGGTAATTTTTGCTGCTTCATTTTCTTACCTGGTACTCTTGTAGATAGTTGGGTCCAGGGTGTAATATGCATAAAAAAACTAAATTCATTGCCCTTGTATTATGGTATCAAAATTTACCACTAGAATAAATCATTAAATAATTTGGTACAAAATTGTGTATCAAATTATCGTTATCAAATTAGAGATTAAAATCAATCAATTAATCTTCCGTATAAATAAAGTTGCCAGCATATTTAGAATGTGGCAACTGAGCTATTTTGATGGGTCAAAGTTTGAATTTACTTCAGATATACTTCAATATGCCAAATTAACATTATGGTGACTATTGTTACCTTTACCGTTTCAAAATGGCCGCCCCTCCAGGTTAAAGTTTTTTTAGGGTTGGGAAAAAAGGGTTATCGAAAAAATTACTGATCACTAAAAAAATCCAAATTTTCAAAAGACAACCATGGAAATGTATGTTTTAATAAAATCATGCTATGTTTTGTAAGGGATTTTTTCATTCATATCCGGACTCCCAGATTAAAAAAAACATCTGGCTTGGGAATGAGTTTTGGTCATCACGCATATTCTATTACAAGAGTACCACTTACCTTTTAACACCGAGCAAGAATCGATGATGGAAATTCAAGCTTTAGCAAATCTATGACTCCTCAGTAAATGTCAGAAATTTCCATCAATCACACAATAGTCCCATCCACTTGAAGTTACAGACAACCTTTTCTGCTTGTTTCCATATTTCTCTATCTGTAACTTCAAGTGGAAGAGTTCATTGTTTATAGAAAGAACAAACCGCTCAGCTTATTTTGCACCAACCTGTATAATTGAAGTTTCCACAGTGTTCAGAGTGTGGCAACTGAATTGTTCCTGCCCTTAGGTTAAGTGGTTAAAGTTTGAGTGTACATAAAGTTTACCCTCCCCATTTCAAAATGGCTGCCTTTCCAGCAATGGGTTGAAGTTTTTTAGGGTTATTATTGTTAGGGTTTGTGTTATGGTTTGTTATTTTTAGGCTAGTGTTAGGGTCATCTGCTACTTGGACCTTGAATTCGCCATCAGCACATACCATTCCACAGCTAGAGCAGCAGCCATTTTGAAACTGGGAAAGTCACAGTTGCCCCTTACGGTATATTTGGATAAGTAGATCTTATTGCCTATAACTTCAATAAGAGTCATTGATATACCAACTTTTGTTTGGACGATCTAAACTCTTCTTAACATCTTCAATGTTGATGCGATATTTTGGCCGATTCATTCTGCTGGCTTCTCCAGGAGTAAAATTGGTTAGGGAAAAGAGTCTCTCCTATCGATTTCTTTCTCTGGTTGTGCAAAGCATAGAACTGAATCAAAAAGAAACTTTGAATGTAAACCACAACTCTTGTAAATATTCTATATTGTATTTCACTGAGGTTGATAGCAATCAAATCAAGATAATACTCAAGAAAAATCAATATCGTATATATGTTCTTATTATAATCAAATAATACCAAATATTTTATCTTGGAACTGTTACTTCTTGGATATTAATATCTCATAACAATACGATTTTGAAACATACATTTCAATTCTATAATTAAATCGCACAAGGGCAACTATAGGCTTGTGGCCTAGATTTTACCAACAGGAACCTTTTTTTTTGGCCTCAAAAAATCTAGACTTTTGTTTATCCTGTGTATCTTTTTTAGAAATCTAATTTTATGATTATATATTATAGTAAAAAATATGTTTTATCTTCGCAAATCAATGATATAATGATTGTAATTCATATGTTGATTAAAACAGGGATTAAGTTTGCTCTTTATATTACGATCAACATTTTTAAGCAAATGATCTTTTCAAATAAGGGTTGAAAAATTTATTATAAAGCTCACTGGATCAAAAAGGTTACCCATGCCTGAACTAGGTAGTAATTATCATCCGAATTATGACAATTTGACTCCCACACGTACAAACATTGTTACTTTGGAAAAAAAAATGAATTTGAATCAGACAAGAGGAACCAGACAAAAGGACTATGATACCTTTTGGTATCGCTGGTATGCAATGGTCTGAATATTTTATTCTTTGATACCATTTAGGTACATAATTTTTTTTGGAGTGTCATATGTGACGTATTGGATGGGGTTCTTTTGTATCCGCGATGGGATTGGTGGGGTTCAAGCATAAAAGGTCATGATATGAACCAACTAACCATACATGTGTATACATATATATATATATATATACATATATATATATATATGAGTGTGTATGTGTGTGTGAAAAGAATTTCCATAGGTATCATATATACAAAACCCAAACTGACATTAAAAGCAACTTAAACACGCCAAAAATGTTAAATGTCAACCAAGGTAAAAATGTTATTTGGAAGTGTTAACATTTGTGAATTTACTCTAAGTATTGTATTCCCATAGACTTAACAGAAAGGTTGACACGTCAGATAATGGACTCGGAATGGTAAAAGGTACCGGTGAGAACAAAGATAAAAATCAACACATGTGTATTATGTAAATTCTGTAACTACAGCTCTTACTTGGATCAATGTGTTAACCTTTAGCTCTCAGTCGGTGACTTCACTCCAAAAAGGTTGTGCTGCCACTGCAGGCCTCTCTGATCACTGAACGATGATGTGTTTTAATTTCATGGTTATGTTGTCATATATGAATAAACTAACAAACAAGTAATAAGCTTCCACAGTTTCTTAGTATAAATAATCTTGGTGTTCTTGAAAAAGAATGTTGAGTGCTGAAGTTCAGATTTGGTATCTTGCCACAGTGCGAGAATCAGAAGTTAAACTGGCCTACCATTAAAACTGTCATGAGTTCAATCTTCACAGTGGGCCACTATTTGTAGCCTTGTACCAGACAAAGCTTTGTAAGAGTACTTCATTGTAGAGAAATTGTTAACAAGCAAGATTGCTAGACTATTAATACTGTACTCAACTCGATCCTCGCTGAACTGTACTGAGCAAGATTGTTGGACTAATACTTCTGTAAGCAAATCGATCCTCAATGAACTGTACTGAGCAAGATAGCTAGACTATTACTACTGTACACAACTTGATCCTCAATGAACTGTACTGAGCAAGATTGACAGACTATTCCTACTGTATGCAACTCGATCCTTACTAAACTGTACTGAGCAAAATTGCTAGTCTTTTAAGACAGTACTGAGCTAGATTGACAGACTATTACTCCTGTACACAATCCTCACTGAACTGTACTGAGATTGCCTGACATTTACTACTGCACACTATTTGATCCTCACTGGACTGTACTGAGCAAGATTGCCAGAGTTTTATGACTACTGAGCAAGATAGACAGATTATTACTACTGTACGCTATCCACACTGAACTATACTGAGCAAGATTGCCTGACTATTATGACTTTACTCGCCTATATCCTCACTGAACTGTACAGAGCAAAACTGTCAGACTATTACTACTGTACGCAACTCGATCCTCAATGAACTGTGCTGAGCATGATTGCTAGACTGTTAGTACAGTACTGGACTCAATCCTTACTGAGAGCCCCTCATCTGAATGTTTGGATGAAAGAATACTGTGTTTGAACATCCACTGAGTGGTAGATATATTTTATTACTTGATTGATCTCTGGGTTGATCTGCAACTTCTTTGTGGTGGTTCAGGGTGGCTGTTTTGTACTTCACAAGACCGAAACTAAGGCAAATTTGGTAATGAACAAACCTTTTTTGATTCTGGAAATGAAGATTTGATTTCACAAAAGATAGCAGTCTGTTACATATAAATGATATGATAAATTAGGTATAAATAAACGGTAGATAGAAGATATGTAACTCGATCCATTTTCCCAGCAAACTTCATTTGGTGATTTATTCTAAGTTAATTGATTATTTTGGTGTTGAAACTACTTCATTTGATCCCAAGAACGTACAAATTTGATGTTGTGTGGCAAAAGACATCTGGCAACACCCTTTTGGTCTTTTACTGTGTCCCTAATGGTAACTCAGAGGCAAAGAGATAAATGTACTTATATAAAACAGGTGGAGGATTCCAATTATATTCAGATTGTTCAAGAAGGTGTAATATTGTTTACTTCAGGTGAATAATAGCTTTGGATGATCTTGGAAAACAAGTCTGGTTAGTGACTCGATAGAAAACCGTTACATGACCAACGTCTTTTGGCACCATGCCATATTGGGGGTGATCAATAAAAAAAAATTGGAGAAAAGGGTTATCAATGAATGAATAACTTTCCTTGTCTTTTGTCGGGTAGTGATGAATTTGAAGCAAAAAAAAAGATGAAGCGTGAATGTTGCCTGACTCAAACCAAGTGACCAATTTAGTATACACTTACATTGTAAATTGAACCCCTTACTAAAAACGTGTTTTGGGGTTTCTTTTAAAAAAAAAACGAAGAGCTGTTTTTTCAATCAATTCTTTCAAATTGACATGAATGTATATTGCTAATTGGAAACCCAATTCGAAGCGTATTCAGAGGGAAATTTCATAAAACAAGAAGAAATTTTTTTATTGAGACAATAAGCTGTAAATGTTGAAATTTTCAGCCTTCTTGCTCCATCGGTGCAACCTGTACACGTGATTCATATACATACATAGCTAGCCAGCCAGCCAGATTGAGTTTTGAACTGAAGAAACCTATGTTGACAGTCTTGTTTGACAGTTTCTAATCGGCAGTGACTTACCAATTCTCCAGTAAAACTTTTTCAGTATGAATCATTGTGATTTATCCATATCTTCGTGAAATTATTCATTGCCATAACATCTTAATCTTTTTAAATTCTCAGATCGATACATTGCACTGTCTACTAGGGGCCTAACTGGGGATTTGGGAGCATTGGCCCCTTTGGGAGTCCCTCCATCCAACATTCAGTGCAGTGGCTCCAAATTCCACGGACCATAATCACATAAGACCTTATGGGCGTTCTTGAGCAGACCTTTTCAAAGCTTGGTGTCCATGAGTTGATTGAGTAAGCAGCCCTTTTAAAAGCAGTGATATAACTGGAGATTTGAGGGCCCTTGCAGGAGGCTTGGCTCCTTGAGGGCCCCATACCAACATTAGTAAGATTTGTTCTTGTATAATGTTAGTAGAAATACAGTAGGTGAACTACTATCCGAAAGAGTGCCCCCACTCCTCGTCTAAACCTCTGTTGCTTACTTTGATGGTTGTAAAGTGCATTGTTGTGGATTATACCTCAAATTCTGGTAGCGACTTAGGTTGAATTAAAGCTCCGTTGATTTCAACAATAGTTCTTTCGGTACAGACTCTAACAACATCAGGTGAGGATATCAAATTCTTGTTTAGATGTTAAATTCTGATTAAAATTATCTCCTTTTGACTACTTGGTGAGTTTTTTTCTATTCAATTCTCAGAAGAGTCTCAATTTTTTTCACTCTATTCATTGAAGAGTTCCACAGTCAATTACAAGTGGTTTCAAGAAGTTTATGAATTTAAGAGTTTGAATCTTTTTTTTTTAGCAAAATTTACTGAAGTGATTTTGATTTTTCCTTTTGTTTAACGCCAGACAAAGTGTGGAGTTGACTTTCTTTTTTCTACTGTTTGAAGAACAACAAGAACAATCCTCAACAAGTTCCGGGAAGTAAAAATTGACATTCCCTTACCATGATCAGGAATCTCCATCAACTGACTGGTAGTCATATCCCTTACTCTCTGAGCTAAATTGATAAGTCTTGTATAAAGGTAAAATTTATCATATAGATATACACAAGCGTATTTCATTCTGATAGATAAATAGTTTTAGACAAAAAAATGGATATATATATATATAATTTTTTTTTATTTGTTATGTATACAATACAAGAGATACAGTAATCATCTTCCGTCAGGATAGAAGTTGGCTAAGAGTTTAACCCTGTAAGCTGTGTTACTGACTGTGCTAAACTGACAAAACATAGATATTAACGAAAACTTATCATCCTGACACACACAGGCTTCTTTATGCTGATAAATACACTTATAGTTTTTTGTTTGTTATATGTACGATACAAAAGTTACTGTAATTACCTTCAGTCGGAAAAGAAGTTGGAATGGAGTTTTAGCCTGCAGCAATCAGTCTTGTTAGTATTCTTTTCATATTCTCTCCCCCAGAGTAAACAGTCCACTACGTCACGCTATCAATTATTATATCTACTGTCTTCTTTTTGTTATATAATGAGTGTTGAAAATTCTGGAGAATTCCAAGTTTATTCTTAACCCATATCTGTGTGATACAATAGAGTTAGATTGAGGACATCTCTCAGAACACAATTAAATCTTTTTTGTAATTTCCAACCTCATAAGGTAACAGAGCGTAATATGTCTATATAACTCTGACTACAACATACAATTGCATGGCTACCTAGATAACAGGTCTGGCTGGTCACTCAATAGAGACTGTTACATGTATATCTTCAATTAACCAGCCATGTTTGGAGTGATCAATTAAAAATGATAATCAGTGATTTGCTCATTTCTCTCAATTTCAGTTGGGCAGTGATCACAAAAATATCCAAATCTAGAAAAAAAAAAAGGGTGAATGCTGTAGACACAAACTAAGGATCAATTTACCGTAAACTTGCGTTGCAAATTGAGCCTATATAAAGGTGATTTGAAAAATACAAGAAAAGACCTTTTTTCTTATCTACTCATAATAAGGAGCAAATGTGTGAATTTTCAGCCCTCTGGCTCCACTGGTGTGGCATCTTCATGTAATACATTCATACAAACATTGTCTTCATTTACCATACATAGCCTGCCAGACGAACAGACCAACTTAAAAATTGAAGAAACTTGAGTTGACAGTTCTGGTTTATAATTCTAAGAAGCGCCGGAGAAATAGAGTTTATTTTATATACATATCTTATGTATAATATAACATGTATAATAAGCCTGGAATAAAGATATCTCTAAAAATGCAGTTTTTCTGCTTGTATCATGATTTGCTTCTTCGTAATTTTCTTCTAGCTGAAAACAAAAACAAAATGCCTCTAACTCTGCCTTCGATATACAATTGCATGACTATCGTAATTTCAAGACTCACCCGAAGAATTTCTAGAGCACACACATCAGGGAAAGTTTCTTGTGGAAGTCTAACATAATGTCCATTTTTTGCATATATTGGTCATCGTATAATAGATTTTAACAGTATAGGCTTAAGCCTGAATAAACAATGGCAGGTCGAGTTTATTTTCATTTCTATTTTTCTTTAGCTGATTTTGATTCTGTTTCTTTTTTTTTTTTTTTTTTTTTTTTCCAGTGGAAAAATTTTCTTTTCTATTGTTATCACGGTCTGCTTTTCTACCTCCGTTTAGGAGAGGAGAATAATAAAAGCCTAAAAATAAAAATAAAAAATAAAGAAGAGATTCTGCTTGCTCGAAAAGCACCAGTGACATCCGACCATTATTCTTGGAGTCTTTTGTGTTGCTAACCCGTGGAACTCATTTTGTCAGAAATAAGCTAGGACCGAAAAAAAAGATAAGAGATGGAAGCAAAAGATTTGTGTTGGAAGGAAAAGACGAAGAAGTCAGAGTGTGTGCGAGGTTAAGACGAGAACGAGGGAGGCAGAGAAGAAATGGAAAAAAGTAGAGAAGGAAAGGATGTATCGAATAGTAGGTCAAAAGGTCAATTCATGATTTTATAGCAGGTCAATATAACAGATAGATCACTGAAGAGAGAAAGGAGGACAAGACTGGTTGCTGCAAGGTCGAACTCCATTCCAACCTCTGCACAGGCTGAAAGTGATTACTGCAACTTCTGTATTGTATAGGTATAAAATGAGAATTTATATAAATATGTTTTCTGCTGAATAAATGTATTTGTTTAAAATGAAATAAGATTTGGCAAAATAGCTCAATCAGTGAGTCCAAATATGCTAGGGGAATATTAATTTTGCATATCAGTTTACATCCTTTATTTTGGTGAAGATTGTTCTTGTTAGGGTAGAAAAATAAAGTCAAATCCAGTTTAGGAGTTTGACAAACAAGACAAGCATTAAAACAGGCAATATAATAATGAACAGAAAGAATGTGAGACAAACAAGTGTTGAGAGGGAAATAAGTTTTTATTTACCGATATAAATCATCAATACATATCAGATCATCGTTGCCCCATAAATGGCCCGACCGGCCAGTGAAGTAGGCTACGGATTCTTCTCCCTTCAAGTGTCTGTGTCTATGTATTTATTATCTAGGTGTATATGTGTGCCTTGTGGTTCTAAGCACTTCATATAACTCAATCAACGTAGCTCCACAAATGGCCTAACAGTGTAACTAGCCGAGTAGGCTACAGATTCACCTCTCTTTGAGTGTCTTTGTATATCTATATGCCTATTGTGTGCATCTGTGTGCATATCTTCACCCTCCTAGACTCATTTTTGGGGCTACAACCTTGGAAATCTGCATTAATGCACCACTAGGCACCATTCAAAAATGTCTTTTGGGGGTTTTTTTTACAGTGCTTTTTGGGGTATCTATGGGTCATTTTGGACCAACCATACCCAAATCTAATGTTCGTATTTTTTCCGTTAACTTCAAATGAGATATTTTATAGATAACTTTAGATAAAAGATCTATTTTATTGTCGTTCACAATAATCTATTTTACTCTCATGGCTTCAGGGAGAGGAGACAGATTCATGCTTTCCCCAAGGGCATTAGTATGTTTCTTAATCACACTTCATAGACTATTTTACTCATAGCTTGAGGGAGAGAAAATGAATTCATGCCTTTCCCAAGGGCATTAGTGGCAGTCTAAATCTTACTTCGCCATACATCACTTTACTCACATATCTTAGAGGAGAGGAAAGAATTCATGTTTTTTCCAAGGGCATTATTACTAGTCTCACTCCACGATTCTCTGTTTTACTCATATCTTTGGAGAAAGGAGACGGATATATGCCTTTCTCAAGGGCATTAGTGCCAGTCTCAGTCTTCCTCCATTATAAACTAGTCTACTCTCATACCTTGAGAGGGGGGAGATAGATTCATGCCTTCCCCAAGGTCATCAGTATCAGTCTCAATCTCACTACATTTTTTTACTCATATCTTAGGAGTGAGGAGATGGCTTCATACCTTCCTCAAAGGCATCAGTACCAGTCTCAATCTCACTAAATTTTTTTACTCTCATCTCAGGAGTGGGGTGACAGATTCATGCCTCACCCGAGGGCATCGGTGCCAGTCTCAGTCAGAGTTGAACTCAGGTTGCTGGGTCTGTTTTTCGCTGCTACCAATCTATCTACCACCGGCACTTCCTACGTTCCAGTTTAGAAATTATTATTTATGAGATACACCTTCATTGTTGAAAATCCGGAGCTGTATCCTCATCTTCAGTACGATCGACGACATAATTCAATATTTATTGGTTATGGGAGCATTAATCTAAATGAGTATGAACTGACCGTTGCCCTCATTTAATCTTCCCCTTTTCATTCGTATATATATGTATATATATATATATATATATATACACCCAACAACAAGACATTTGCTTACTTATGAATTTATCTATTTATCTATCTCTGTCGAGCCTTTGATCCGTCTGACCACATCTTTATATCTATCCTAGGAGATTACCCATCACACTGTCTTAGCTTGTTCGTAACTATTTTTCTGAAACTGAACTTATGTCATCATCATCATCTTCAGTCTTTTAGACCTAGACCTTCTCCAGGATTTGCCACACTTCTCTATCATGGGCGTCACGGAGCCAGTACTTCCTGTACCTGTATAGCTCGTCTCTTCATCTAATATTTTGCCGGCCTCGGTTGCACATGTGGTCTCAGGGAATCTATGTCGTGAGTAGCGATGTCCATCGATTGTCTGCCATTCTTGCAATATGGCCAGCCCACCGCTATTTGAGATTTAAATGGATTCTATGATGTCCCTAACTCTTGTCTTTTTTTCGGATGTTCTGTGCTGTCTTGTGAGGCCTAGCATTATTCTCTCTTATAAAATCATCTCAAATGCAAAACCAGCCAAGCAGGGTACAGACTCAGCTCTCTTTGAGTGTCAGTGTGTGTGTATGTATGTGTCCTGTCATATTTTTGGGGTTACAACTTTGATTATTAGCATGTGTGCACCATGAACACAATCAGAAAATTTGAAAATAAAAAGTATGGTTGGGATCTCAATGGTCATTTTCAGACCAACTTTTTTTTTTAGATGTTCCAGATGAAAGATCTATTTCTCAAGATAATTTTATATGAAAGATCAATTTTACTCTGGATAATATCAGATCTATTTTCTGAAAGATAATTCTAGATAATAGATCTATTTTCCAAGATAATTTTAGATAGAAGATCTGTTTTTCTTTAGATGATTTTGGATAAAAGATCTATTTTTCTCAAGATGGAGATTTATTTTTCTTCAGATAATTCAAGATCTACTTTTTTAGATAATTTCAAATTAAAGATCAAATGTTTCTGGATAATCAGTTCTGGTACATGCATGGGCTATACAGATTCATTTATGCAAGTTTTTGTTATATATATATGTTCATATTAATTCATATCAGTTTGAAATAATCAATTCCAACCTGTTTACATCTGACTTGCGGTCTTTCAATCCCAGTATGTTTTAGTTATCTATCTACCTATCTATCTTTATATTCCTTCATCTCCTCCAATCTGTTTATATTTCTTTATCTATCAATCTAAATTTATTTGTATATCTATCTACCTATCTACCTATCTATCTATCTATCTATCTATCTATCTATCTGTATATATATTGGTGGATGTGTCAATACATGTACATATATATATGTATTGACGCACACATATACATATATATATATATGTGTGTATGTGTGTGTCAATACATATATATATATATATATATATATATATATATATATATATATATATATATCACAATAAGTCTGCTAACACAGTTTTTTTTATCTAGAATTTGCTTTACCCAGTTTTGGATCTCAATCTATATTTGCACTGGTAAAATCAACAAACAAAGTATTGTCAATGATCAGGAAATAATGCAAGAGTTACTGACAGTAAAAAAGATGATATATGTACAGTATGCTATAGAAATACACCGGAAATCAAGAGGAAAGGAATTGTTGATGTTCACGTTCTAATGCACTGAGATGAAAGGGTTTATATGTTCAAGCATATACCCATAAAAAAAATAATGAGGTTATTCGTGTACGGATCGGCACTAATGAGCCTAAAGCTATTTATCGGGTAATTCCTCTTTTTGATTATTCAAGTATCCTGATTTTAATTTTTTTTCCAAGTGTCAACTCATCTCATGCTGTTTTAATGTATGATGATCAGACATGAAATTTTAAGAGTTTCTATGACCTAATTTTCATTGTTATGGCATAGTATAATAATGAATTAACCAATGAAATGCACAAGTGTAAACAAACTGAGAAGAAATGTGTATGTGTGCTTGTTACATGTTTAGATAAGAAAAATGCATCGAATATGAAGAAAGAACGAATATAGATTTCTGATTTCTGTTGAATTCCATTTTCATCATCATCATCAGTATTTTAACATCTGTCGTTGGACATAGACCTTCCCCAGGATCTACCACACGTCTCTATCATGGGCGTCGCGGAGCCAGTACTTCCTGAACTTGTCTAGCTCATCTCTCCACCTAATATTCTGCCGGCCTCGGTTGCGCATGTGATCTCGGGGGATCCAAGTCATGAGTCGTGATGTCCATCGGTTGTCTTTTTTTATTTCTCACTAATTATAAGAAACTGTCAACTAAAACTGTCACCGTACTTTCTATTGTTTTCAAATTGGTTTTGCTGGCTTCGTACATACGTGCCCCATGTACAGGCTGCACCGATGGAGCAAGAAGGTGAAAAATTTGAATATTCACTCATTGTGTCCACAAAATATTTTTTTCTCGTTTTAATAAAATTTCCCCCTAAATGAGCTGGCGGGGGGGGGGGGTCAGCAATAAATGCTGATGCAAAATAGAAGACTTGGTTTGTTTATGAAAATTCACTCTTTTTTCAGTGATCACTGTGCTAAATATATTCTTATTTGGGGGTTCAACTTCCAATATAAGGTTAATCAAACTGATCCCTTTGTTTCTGTCCAGCAACATTATTGATTATTTTTAGAAAATTCAAACTTTCTTAGTGATCACTGCCCAACAATATGCAAAAGAAGTATCTTATTCATTGATCACCCTTTTTTTCAATTCTTTTTATTTGATTACCTCCAACACAGCTTGTTGCCAGAAGATGTTGGTCACATGACTGTTCCTATCAAACAACCAACCAGACCAGTCCATTTTTCTTTACTGTAACCCTTTTGATTCTGATTTTTTGAAGTGTAAAATTTCTGCAATTAAATCTTTCTAATTTATATTCGAATATCACATAATAACCATTAACATTGAATGATTCAGACTCATTAAAGTAAACAATTATTTTCATAGGAAAATGAGAATTTGACATACAAGTACCGCCATGAATATGTAAATCTGAAATTATCATTTATTTTGACTTGTCTTTATCTTCATCCTAACTATCAGTTGCTCTTTAATACAACTTTATCTCAGACCATAATTCTAAAGCAACGATTTAACAGCATAATCAGATATAAACAGTGACCCCACTATGTGAATCGAACTCTCACACTCTAGCCAGAGGGAGTCAAGTATTGGCCTGGCTGTTTATCGATCATACAGACCTAGAGACTTGATAGCTAAACAGAAGTTGATTTTACACCTTAAACTTGACTCCCTACAACCAATATCTAACACTTGCTCAAGTTTATGTTTGAGACCTAGCTGTCTTTACAACAACAATTTTATTCTTGGAATTTTTCAATTTAATCTTATCATAAGATGAAGCCCAAAATTTATCTACAAAACATGTAATACTTGAGAGAACTGTTGATATATAGAGAGTTGAAAAGAAGAAAAAAAAAAGATATATTTCTAGTCAAATTGTACTGGAGGTGATTTGATTAAAACAGGAATGTTGAAACCAAGAACAATTTCTCATTCATTGATCAAATATTGATTTACTATGAATCAGATTGTCGTTGATGCTTTTACCATTCTAGTACTGATGTTGAGAAGGTTACAATGTGAGGGCCATAATCAAAGAAGTCAGGTGCTTGGGGTCAGACTATTTGTAATCAACAGATAAGCCCTGGAACACTGGGGTGACACTTAGTGGGAGGACTGCCCAAATACTGTCTTGTTTTGAAATCTAGGCAACGATCAGGTTCTTCTACACGAAAATACCTGGAATGGTTCCTGTACTTCTCCTAGTCAGAAGAGTTTGGTTGATTTAAATCAGAATTGATCTGAAGAAGCGTCTGAATGGGTTGGGGTGATAAGTAAGTAAACTGGTTAGAGGATAGATAGTTAAGTGAAAAGATAAGTGACTAAAATGATATAAACTACAGCGAACTTACCTACAGTGTGAGTGATACTTCCCACTTTCTCACGATTCCACAAACTT